>JAQGAA010002457.1:0-12613 GCA_034696425.1 Isotoma viridis | reverse complement strand
TACTGCTCTGAATAAGAAAGTAGTGGATGCTCAGGATAATGATGGAAATACTGCTCTGAATAAGAAAGTAGTGGATGCTCAGGATAATGATGGAAATACTGCTCTGAATAAGAAAGTAGTGGATGATCAGGATAATGATGGAAATACTGCTCTGAATAAGAAAGTAGTGGATGCTCAGGATAATGATGGAAATACTGCTCTTCATTATGCCGTTCGACATAAATGTGCTTATTGTATTCAAAGCCTGATAAGAGCTGGAGCAAGCTTTAATATCAAGTACTAATTCAATGAATGAAATGGTAAATACGTTAACTATGTTAGTACAAATTAATATTGCCTCGTTTGCAATTATTTTCAGATCCAACTGTACAAATTCCCCATTTGTAACTCCAGGAATATTCAATCAGTACCCATGGGCTGGAAGTTATCTTGAAAGTAAAATGAAGAATGGTGTCAGTTTGGAAAAAGTGCAAGGAAATTATGTAGCCAATGAAGATTTCGATGGGGGATCTCGGTTTAGAATTTTGATGGATTTTAGGTTTTATTTTATATAAAATAAACAAAATTTTAATTTTATTAGTATATTTTATGTTGTAATGGCCAATTAATTCTTTCTACAATAGCTCAATCGTTCCGGAATCAACTCTAAATAACCAAGAACTACATAAAGAGATGGAATTTCTCGAAACCGTCTTGTCAACAAATAGAATAGATCAAAAGAAGATTTTTGGTCATCCATTAGTTTCTAGTTTTGTTTTCATGAAGTGGGAGCGTGTCCAAAGAATTTTTATCATGTCTTTGATTATGCACGTAAATGAAAAACAATTAAATGTAATGTAACAATTTTAAGATTTAAATCTGAAGTTTTTAATTGAAATTGGTATTTCCGTAGATTGCTCTAGCCGTAGTTTACACTACATATATTATTACGGTTTACCTCAAAAATTGCCCGTACAACCCTACGCTAAATACTACTAGCCAAGGTATTTCATTCAGCGTAGTAAATGAAGTTTTATGAAAGTATTTGTATGGCTTTGTCAATAATATAAAATCATCAATTTAATGAACTGTTGTTAAATTAAATTTTAGCTACAAGAGACTGTGATAAAGGCTGGGGTTCTGTAAGCTATTCGATAATTCTTTTGGTGATCGCTGTGATACTGGGATTGTTAGAAATCATTAAAATTCTGAAAAACCCTTTGCTGTATTTCCAAACATCTAGTAATTATTTCCAAACGATTATGATACTTTGTATGTGGATGACTGTCTTCCCTGTGAAATGGAATCCTCATGCGACTCTTTACAACTGGCAGTATTCTGCAGCGGCAGTAAGCTTGATTTACAATGACCATCTCAATTTATAAAATCGTATTGGATTACAATGATTTTTTGTTGATTTTTTTAGTATGGGATATTTCACGTTTGGGCAACACTAATGATTAACATGGGTAGATTTCCTAAGCTCGGAATCTATGTTGAAATGTTTGGAAAAGTAATTATATAATTTATATCGTTATCGTTTTTTATTAATTTTATCTACCTAGTTCATTTTGCACGTATGTAATTTTTTTTTTAAACTTTATTCATTTTTTGAAAGGTTTTGAAAAATTTTGGCTATTTTTTCCTGGCTTATGTCTTTCTAATGCTCGCATTCTCCATTTCATTCTGCGTGATTTTTCCAGATGTAAGCTTATTAAACCTTGGACACATGATTCAATTAAATTAAAGGGAAATGCATATACTTAGTTATGAAGTCAATCAATATTGTTTTATAGTATCCTCCATTTAAATCTATCCCAAGAGCAATACTAAAAGTCATAACGATGATGTCCGGGGAGGTCGACTATGCAGACTTTTTTTATGGAGATCATACTGGAAAAGAAACTGGAAATTTCATTTTTGACAAAAATTCCGATAACGACTTGCTCCATCCTATTACAGGACATGTCCTTTACGGTGCATTCGTCGTACTTGTGACAATTGTTCTTACTAATTTGCTTATTGGTTTGGCTGTCAACGATATCAAGGTATATTTTTCGTATCTAAATGGAAGAATAGTCGATTGGCTTTAATTCTCCGAAAATAAGCTGTCATTTTGGTTGCTAATTATACTAATAATCCCATGAAATTTGTGCAAAACAGGGCTTACAACAAAATGCCGGATTAACAAAAACTACTAGAGAGGTTGCAAGTATAGCTTATATCGAGTCTTTGGTTTTTTGGTGCAAAATACCAAACGTAAAATGTATCCAATGGCTTAAAAGATTCATATTTCTTGGTAAATTGGACAAAAAGTCAAACTCGCAGTCAGTAAGGTAATCAAACGCTTTAAAAATATTATAATGATAATGATAAGAGCGATTTATTGATTTCTCACATTTAGTTCTTAAAACTACATAAATGATGCTGATAATGCGTGATGCGTCCATGTCCCGAAAACGCTTATTAGTTGTATGTTCTCCCAACTAATTTTCAATATTCCTTTACAGATTTTACGTTGAAGAAATTCTAGCCTTTTTAAAACGGAAAATTTACCCCAATGCAGTTATGCAATCTAATGAAAGAGAGAGAAGATTGTTGGAGTAAGTTATTAATAATCTTTAAAACAATTACGTATTATATCTCTCACAAAAATATTATCATTCGTTTCATAGTTCAACAATAATTATAATTTGATATTTCATGTGTGCAGCATACTCCCAAAATACACATTTGGAATTTCACATGAGGATTGCAAATCTCCTCGTTCATTTCCTGAAGATGCATGGCTTAAAGCAACTGAAATGATTAATAAGCAAACTACCGATAAGCCACTCCAACAGATTAAGGGGTACGGTTTCAAAAAACAACATTGCCATACGTGCCAATGTGGCACTCACAGCAAAACCAATTCTTCCAACTCGTTATAAATGTATCAAGACACCTAATAATATTAAGTAGTTTGTACCCCGACAGACAATTATTTAAAATTGTTTTCAATGTAAAAAACTTATAAAATTTAAAAAGTACAATTTTTTTTATAACAAGTTTAAAGAGGAATGTGAAAAAAATGAAATTTAAACCAACTCGTTCGCTCTAAATAATTAATGAAAAGAAATACCATAATTAAAGCCTCAAATAAATTATTTTTTGATAAACTTATTAAAATATCGAATAAACAATTTTTAAATAAACAATTGTCATCTGCTTTAATTGTGAATTTAATTCTTGCAAATTGGCATTATTTTTATTTGAAATTTGATAAACTTTTTGATATTTTTTTCAGATTTCTCTTTCAGATTTAATAACAACTAAAAGGTAAATTAGCATTATAAAAAGCATAACAAATATTTTAAGGTTTTTTTTAAATAAATTGTTAAAATGACTTTTTTTCGTAAAACAATTTATAATGAAAGTAGATTTTTATTTTTAAATATGACGGAATGTTTTTAAAATAATTTCAGACTTTACTTTTTATAATAAAAATGCATTATTTATTATGCTACCTTGTGAAAGTATGAAAGTACAGTAGTAGCTAATTTGTCTATGAAAATAAAACATGTTGAAGTTACATTAGGACGAAAATGCATGTAGTACCGTAACCAGCAGAAATGCCCCAACTCGATACACATATAATTTCCTATAGCTCAAATGCAAAGCCAAAAACCTAGAGTGGCAAAATCCAAGTTGTTGCCACTGCCCTGCCTATCTAATTTTGAAAACAATTTGCCCTTTCTCCATAAATATTTAAACCTTTAATTACACTAAACATTTAAAAATCTTAATTTCCTACATTTCCATATTTAATCACAATAATACATAAAGAACAAGAAATTGATAAAAAATACAAGAAAAATTACTATAAATTAAAACTGCTCCGGCTAGTCCACTTGGGGCGTAGCACAGGCACAGGCCAAACATAATATAAATATTATTTTTATTATTAATACTTGTTATTGTTTTGGAATTTATTGCAGCCCCTCGGGGCATAAAGATAAATATTTTAAGTTAAAACAACTAAATTGACCTTTGACACATTTGAAATCACCTACAAAATGACAACGTTACAAGAATTACTCTCAAGTTGTGCGAATTGTCTAAAAACATTTGAGAGTGATTCAGACCGAGTGACGACCATAGCCGTAGCAGGGGCATATAATGATAATGATGCGACTGCTGGGAAAAATTACAATGAAGTAGAAGAAAAGCATAATGTGCATTATGAAGTTCATGAAGGTAATAATGAACAAACTGGTCACTTGGGTCATCATAACTCAAGGCCTGAAGAAGTAGCAGAAGTAGTTTTAGGGCTTCCAGTCACAACAAGTTTTGGGGAAGCTCATCATCATCATGAAATTGTGACATTGCCTGTGTCGATTCAAGAAACCCAACAGATTCATGACTCTTTGGATGAGGAACCTCATCATGAGATTGTTGTAGGGGGAGATGACGAACATCATCATTTTCAACAAATTCAGGTTGAGGTTCAGGCTGGAGAGACGCAAGAACTTATTGAAGGGGTTAATATCATTGTCGAGAAAAAGCCTTACCTTGCACCATTTCAGGAGGAACTTGAGAAAGGTAATATTGGGAATGAAGATGAGACGCAGCG
Organism: Isotoma viridis; assembly: GCA_034696425.1. NCBI lineage: Eukaryota > Metazoa > Arthropoda > Collembola > Entomobryomorpha > Isotomidae > Isotoma > Isotoma viridis. The sequence continues at coordinate 8,022 of JAQGAA010002457.1, read as the reverse complement.
AATTCATGAAGCCACTGCGACTAGTAGTGATAGAGGAAAAACTGGCCCTGAAAGGAGACATCAGCAGAAAGACAATATTACTATTCTTGAAGCTCTGTCGGTTGTATTTGAAATACCTTTGGAGTCTTCTGCTGCCTCTTCCAAGACTAATAGTTCAAGTAATGTTGGTGGGCGTAAAGGAGCGTTTACTTGGAATAGGGATGATCCTTGTGCCCTTTGCACAAAGTGTGCCACAGTCCTTACAGCCCTTTATGCGGCCTTTCGAGAATTTAATGAGCTGTCTGAGCAGTCATCGTATGTATCAAGGGGGTTGAAGCAATTTCTGAACAAAGAAAACTTCCATAACTATGCATTTCCTGAGGTACAGATTCATGAAGGTGGGGGTAAAGTCCGTACGTCTGTGTTGAAAGATGCAGCGGCAGGGAAAAGAGGGACGCATAAGAGAAAAAAGACTTTGCCAAGGAGGAAACAACAAAGGCCTAAAAAAATGAGGGGAAGTATAGATAATCCAGGTCCAGAAGCAACGAGTGTCAAGCAGGAAGTCACGGAAAAGGTTGAAGGCGATCAATCTGAATCGGATGAGGATGATCGGCAATATCCCATGGATCAAGCGTCTGAAGTTTCGTCAGATTCTAACTCTCTGTCGGATTTGGAAGAAGAAATTCAAGGTATATGAGTTTAGTAATCATTTATTTGGATCATATCATAAAGTTTAGAATTTTTTATAGCTCCTCCTAAAACAAGGGTTTCAACGCGTCGCAGAGCAACTAAACGGCAGCCTTCCGACTATGAAGAAATGGAGTCTTCTGAAGAAGATCCAGTAGAAACCTTTGAAGATGACGAGGAAGAAGATCCAAATTTTAATGCAGAAGAAGAACGTAATAATACACGTTTGACTTAGTTTTGTTTTGTATTTTCGTGTTTTCGTGTTAGATAATTAATAATCCCCTTGTAATATTGATTTCAGTGAACGAAATGAAAGTGAAGCAAGAAAGCTTAAGACTGAGAAAAATGTCAGATATTTGTGCGGAGGATATAGAATATAAGGAAGAGGACTTGAAGATGGATCCTGAAGGGAGATTCTTATGTCCAGATTCAGAATGCTCGAAAGCATTCAAAGGTTTGAAGACTTTGAATAGACATGTGGTCATCCATAATCTGAGTAAATCTCCTCATTGTCCCAAATGTTCGAAAGGTGAAGGCACCTAAGAACTGGATTACTCTTATTCCGTTATTTAGAGATTGGTACTCAAAAATTGATAATTGTTATTTCAGAATTTGAATCCGTTGACGAACTCCATCGACATATGAAGACAAATCACACAGTTGCAAAAGTCAAAAAATCCCCAGGTCGGCCTCCTGGTAGAAGAAAAGTCGGCCGACCTAAGAAGGCTGACGCATTGAAAAGGAAATACCGAGGGAAGAAGAGCAAAAGCTTCAAAAAAGAATGTTCTACTTGTGGTAAAAGGTTTATGAACCAAAAATCCCTTGAACGGCATGAAAATCAACACATTGAGAACGGTCCGGTGGGGTGTGATGTGTGCAACAAAGAATTTACCACTCCATACTATCTCAAACGCCACAAAAGTGATGTTCACGAAAAGTCTACTGTAGATTATTCATGCCCTGAGTGTGGCGAGTTGTTGACTGACGAGGAAACCTTAAAATCTCATTTTGAGGGAACGCATGCTGCAAAATTAAACTTTTGCACTCATTGTGGAAAGTCTTTTATGAAAGGTCGATATTTGCGTCGTCATTTAGTTGATACTCATAAAATAGATCTCGCTCTTGAGCAAGTCAAAGCTGAACAATCTTCTGATGAGGAAGATCTATCTCAAGAAGGTGAACAATTGCAATTGGCCGAACAAGATAAACCAACTGAAAATAACCCGTTGATGGAACCAGGAGAAAGAAAACGTAAAGCAGATCCTACACCGTACAAGTGCGCCCACTGCGATAAAGAATACAAGAGAAAGAAACAATTAGATATCCATTTACTTTTCCACAATGGGGAGGAACCTCAATATAGTTGTGGAGTATGCACGAAACAATTCTTCCAACCAAGAAGTCTTAAACGGCATATGCTTTTGCATAACACAGAAAATCCCCATGTTTGTACAGAATGCGATAAAGTCTTCTCTAGGTAAATACCATATCTTATACACACTCGTCTCTTAATCAATTAATCATTTCATAACGTTAAATATTGACCTATATGTAATTTGTAATAATAATTATCAAGGGCTGAACTTCTCAATCGTCACATGCAGTCAGCTCACTCGGACGAGAAAGGACGACAGAAAAAGCCAAAGAAAGAAGTTAAAGAAGTGATGGAGCATAAGTGCACTGAATGTGACAAAGTTTTTACTCGCAAAGAGTACCTCAGACTTCACCAAAGAATCCACACTGGAGAAAAGCCATTCATGTGTTCAGATTGCGGAAAAACATTCCGTGACCCACGTAACCTGGCTCAGCATCTCGTCACCCATAAAACTGATAGACCATTTTGTTGTAGTATTTGTGGTCTAACATTTAAGCGAGCCCATCATTTAAATGATCATGAAGGAACGCATCGAGAAGATGTGGCCAGACCTTTTGTTTGTACTTTACCTAACTGTGGAAAAGCCTTCAAGCTTCGAAAACATTTGATAAGCCACGAACTCGTTCATTCAGGTACGAAAGATCATCAGTGTGAAATCTGTGGCAAAGCGTTTAATAGGAAGGACAATTTGAGGCAACATGTTAACAAAGTTCATGGAAAAGACTCTTTCTCAGATTTGATTCGAGTGCCAGCAGAATGTCACATAGGTCCTCAGCCACAAACTTCCCATTCTAATCAAGTTCAGGTTCACGTGTTAACTCCTTCCGCAAATTCTATTCCAGCTGGGACAACAATGACCATTCAGATGCCCCCTAACACTTTTCCACCCCAAATGACTGCAACTCATTTTACATACACGCATTTATAAAAATGGTTAATTATTTAGCTTAGTATACTATTTAAAAGTATTAGAAACTTTGATCTAGTAGTTTCTTTAAGTGAAAATTGCATGATACAGATTAAGTGGGTTCAACCAACCAACGCGTTGCAACGCCGTATTACTTTATGACTATTAATTTAATTATGACCAATTCACAAATTCCAATTTGTTCATTAAAAAAATATGCCGATGTGCATGTATATGCAGCTCCCATATCATAATAATTATCCATTTCCACTTAAATCATAAAGGAAGTGAAATTAAAATATCATTTATTAAAAAGACTAGATATAAAATGACTTGCATGATCCTTGTCTTCGTCAAACTGTTATTTTCTACATCCATTATTATCCATTAAATACATTCCATTTCTTCATAGAATCTTAACCTAATGTATAATTTATCCGGATTTGTTTAGTTTTACTTTTACTATAATTCACAATTAATGCTTATTCCTGTCTTACTCGAACCGTACGTACTGTAACAAATTATTTATAGTATTTTAGTAAGCAAATATGTTGTAAAATTAATTTAGGGAAATTATTGCAAAATTGTTATGTTTTTCTTAAACGTTAACAGTCTAAAGATCTAATGGACGAAGATGCAGCAATAAAATGTGTTTTCAAAGAACTTTAGGCTAAGTACAATTATTGTAGCATAAAAATATTCAAAATTTATGTTGGTTAGTTAATGCTATTAGAAGTATAAGCCGAAAATATTAGGCAAAATTCACTTTTCTAAAACTTAAATTCAATAAACGAAATGTTTTGTGAGGTTGAAAATATTTTTAGTATAAAAGCCGTATTGGGTGTTATTTTCGTATCATAAATATTTTTTAACTCGTTTTTCAATATATCAGACTAATTTCATAATACCTAGTTTCCGGAAAGATTAAAATTGAAATTGATTTTAAATTATTAAAATAATACTTTGTACCTTTTAGTTCACAATTTAAAATTAGTATTCACAACTTCTGAAATTCTGAATTCATTGACTGTTAACTTACTACGGGGTTCCCATCATGAAATCGACAGACGTATCAGCGTCCGCCATAGAATCCGAGTGATAACTAACATCACTCCCTTCACTGTGAGTTTCATTTGATGCATCAGCATGCACATGCACTACTTGTAATCGTTTACTTTGGGAAGCTGGAGCTGGGGGTACTGGAGAGTTAAAAATTAAATCCGCTTCGTCAAAGTCATCTATAGAAAAAGTCGAAGAATTTAATTCTTCTGGACCAATTCTGGGCAAAGTATTAAGCGCATTAGAACTCGAAGGTGTCGGAAACGCATTCATGTTCGATGGTTTCTCTTGATGACATAGTTGAGTTGGAGCATATTTGGGATCTACTTGGCATAGCTGAGTTAGTTCTTCTTCACGGATGGATAGTTCTTCCTCTACTTCTGCTTGATGTTCAACGAATGATGCCAACGACCGTTTAACAGAATCAAATTTTTCAAACTGTCTCAAATGTTGTAAAACCCATTTAGACAGGTACTTATTATTTGACGTGCTGGCCAGTCTTGACTCCAAAATCACTATAGCTCCCCAGTCTTTCTGGTGTCGGATACATCTACCGAAACCTTGATTCATCGCTCGGAATGCTTGGACTTTGTACCATTCGTACCCACTAAGTAAATTCATGCTACTCTCACCTTCAGTTGATGTATTAACTTGACGTCGCTTAGTATCATTGTATGCCTTTTTGCCAACTACGCCATAAGCAAAGCAATTTGAATAAGGTATCCCGACAGTGATAACAGCTCGTGCTTGGTTATCAGCAAAGTCAATTCCTTCACTAACTTTGCCTCGAAAAACGGCAAAAAGGATACATCCGTTCATACTAGGATTGGAAATGTTATCTTTGTAATTTTTCATATCTTTAAGGAACATTTCCTTGCTCCTAGACTCTTCAAAATATACAAATTTTAATTTTCTTAATTCATTCAACAAAGGCTTGTTTTCAGGGTATCTTGACCACCGGTTTTTCAATGTGTTCATCAGTCCATATGATGGTAGGAATACTAAAACCCCATGAGGAATTTTTTCAGATATTTGGAAAATAGTGTGACCAATTTCGTCTTGAACTAAAGCCTCATCTTGAAACTTTTTGCTTAAGTTGAATTCCATTGCAGAAGGACCATACTTGACCACTCCAGCCCATACTTGAGCAGGATTTACAACGTGATTAGCACTCAAATTAACCTCAAATGGAGTATTTAGTTCTGATGAAAATGATGTTAACGGAGACAAAGTTCCTGAAGCCACGATTATAGAGTGAGCAGCATTTTTGATAGGTCTGAAAGCCACGGCTGGATTCAAACATAGAATATCTAATGTATAATTATATCGCATTTCAGTTTTGCTATCGGTTGATGATGCTCTTCTAGTTGGAAGTGGAACTTTCGGTAAAGACGGAGCTGGATTTATTTTAAACTGCTTTCCAGTGTTAACAAGAATTACTTTGTAATCTTTAATATTGTCAAACAGTAAGGGCAACATACTAATTAGTTTACGTACAAAGCTTATTCCTTCTGACGCAATTTTGAAAGTGCGTTCCGCTTCTTCAACTGGTTGGTCCTCAGTATACATCTGGATGGTGGGTTTAGAATCTTCAAATTCATCGTCATCATCGAGAATTTTTAAAAGCTCTTCATGCTTTTCTAATGTTTCTGGGCCTAAACCAATGCTTTCAAAAAGGCAAAGGATGTCTGTATCCAAGAAACTCAGGTAAGCCTGGGAGTTTTCGTTCGTAGGAATATTGGTGTTTTTACCATTTCGGAGAATCCACGAACTTAAAGTTAGCAGAACGCAAGAAAAATGCTCAACTGCTGGACGTTTAGTAGGCGGAATATAGCTTTGTAATGGTTTATCAAACGTTTGTCGAACATGAAGGTCCAGCTTATCATTGTTTATACAGAATGAGGCGGCGTCACGACATATGTCTTCGATGTTATGAGCCTCATCGAATACAATGATGCTATTCGTTAGTTCCACATTTGTGCTTTGTCGTATTTCAGGACCAATTAAATAATTATAGGGACAAAATATGATATCAGAGGATTCCTGCAGAGCCATACTTCCGTAGTAAGGGCATGATGTGCACCCATGTCCAAAACCTTTCACATCCTCAATATCCCACGCTCCAGTATTTTGTAACGGTTTGAAATTTTCGGGAAATTTCCCAACCGTATAATATCTACACTCTTCTCTCTTTTGTAAGAGATAGCCTCTTTTCTTTTCTTCTTTGCGATTTTCAAAATAATTGATTCTAAGAGTTCGACATCCATCATTAACGTTAGATACACCAGTTTTCTCTTGGTTATCTTGATTCTGATCCCCGGTTCCATTGTTAACCTTATCTTGATCCTGATCCCCGGTTCCATTGTTAACCTTTTCTTGATTCTGATCCACGTTCCCAATTGGCAAACCATCTTTAACCTTTTCATTTATACATGTTTGCTCTCGACTAGCCAATATAGTCATCTTGGCGTTACGGTAGCGCGTTTGCTTTAGTTGTTTGACTACTTGTGCAATCTGAGAGTGCGTTCGTGTTGCATAATAGATTCTAGGTGGCCCCGATTCTTTAAAATTCGTCTTAATGCAGCATCTGCAAAGGTCCGTTAGGAGTTTTTCTTTGACAGTAGTTGACGATACAGTAGAATTTCTAGCATTGGCAACTTTAAGCTTTTTCGGACTGTTGCGACTATCCTCATTTTCCTCAGTTTCACAAGATTTCTCCTTACTTTCTTCAGTAATAGAGACAGCCTTAACTTTAAATTTTCTCCCATACTTACTTTTAGTTATAACTACTTTGGTCTTGTCTGGGTCTGATAAAAATCCGCAAGTGCATTTCCCTAAGCTTTCCTTTACTTTTTTCGCCACTTTACGATAGTTATTAGAATCACAGTACCATTTTTTCCAGGCTAGTAGTGAACACAGCAGGGCCGCAGTCTTTCCAGTTCCTATGCGTTCATTTTCAAACCAAAAACAAGTTGATTAGATGAGACAGACGGAATACAAATTATAAATCAGACACCGCACCGCACTACAGGGAATCAGTGTATGGAATATTATATTGGAATATCACATTCATATCGGAAAACGCATTTCAAACTTCTTTAACATTTTAAGTACAGCTACACAAAAGTCAGTAAAAGTACATAACCACTAAGCCACTTATCTTTAGTACTTACCAGTAGGAGATTCCAGAAGGCAATTAAACCCATTATTTACACCATGGATGATCTTTTCCATCATTTGGGTTTGACTCTCATAAGCTTCATATGGGAAGCAAACGTTAACACCTTCATAAGCATACGTATGCTGATTGTGATTAGTATCTATTGGGGGCAGAGGGGATGCAAATTCGGCATCACTAAGTCCTGCAAGCAGACTATCCCACTCCTCTTCATCACAAGTTTCTTCATATAAACCTTCAGCAGGGGTACATGAGATGCTCGCTGACATACATTGAGCAGACACTTGAGACGAGATAAGGTTGGGGTTTGGAGATATGCACATATCTTCGGCATCTTCATCGACCCCCTTCATTGCAATTGTTGTACGGAGTTCTGATTCTTTTTCTGTGTTCTGACTCTGACTGAAAGAACGGAGCAAGAACGGCAAGGCACAAGGAGATTTTATGATTTAACACTTGAACTTATCAAGCTGAATTATCACCTCAGCACTCAGGATCACAGCATCACCTCAGCAAGTAAAAATGTTCCTTCTCTTTCATTTTTCAATTTCTGACCAAGCCTCCTTGTTCTATATGTTCTTTCTACATTCTAAGGTCAAATTACAAAAGTTCAAAGTTTAGTCACAAAATGCAAAACGAATAATTAATGTGTAATGATTTCAATTTTATAAATACATAATTTGATGATGAATATGAAATGCACCAATTCCATTTCAAATTTTACTCTAACCCATAAACAATTAATATTAAATATAGGTTAACGGTTAAATTATATCAAATTTTTAACTCAAATTTAATTTCAGGAATGAAACTTACCACTTCACACTCTTCACACCT
>JAQGAA010002456.1:0-12624 GCA_034696425.1 Isotoma viridis | reverse complement strand
GCATCCCGGAATAAGCGAAAACATATGAAGTCCTATATTAGCATTGTGTCATTATTACTCATTTCATTTCGAAAGTGAATTTGAATCTAGTGTTTATATCATATAATCCTTAAAAAATAGAAATAAATAGTCTGCTGTATTTTTTCTTTTAGCAAAAGTAGAAAAATCGCATAGTTTCGAAAAAATTGAAACAAAAATAAATAGGAAAAAAAAAATACATTGATACCCTACCCACGATGCAATCAGCTTCTGCTTTTTCATGAAAATGTTACTAAATTATTCTAAAGCAAGCCAAAGCTTTTAAAAATACTACATGGATTTTTTTCTTTAAAATGTTAATCCTAATAAGGACCCGATATCATTTAGGACATTTTTATTACATCAAAAAACTCTAAATACCAGTAGTTAATGATTGAAATGAGTGCATTAACTTATTAAAAACTAATTATCATACAAATACCAAACAAATAATCTCATTATTATTAAGATTAAAGTAAGAATTTGGTATGATAGTGCGGACGAGTCGTTGACCTGTCTTTCATATAATTATATGTACCAAATAGTAGTAAGTAGTAAGGTATAGGCAGTGGTAGTGGTAGAGATTGTATTAAAACTTGTTAAAAAATACTAAGCAAACTTTTTTAGCTCTAAAAATATAGTTTTGTATGCCGATCCCCTTTCTATTTTCCACCCAATTTAACTATTATTTGTCTCTCATGAGTATGATATTGTGCACTCACTCTTGCTACACACAGATTTTTCTCACAAATTCTATTAGTATTTGGATTTACTTTATTACTCAATTATTTACCTTATATATTTCACGTTGTATTAAAAAGATTGTCGCTAATCTTAATTCTGAATTCTGAAATGAATTGCCAATGTTTTGCTTAATGAATTGATTGATTTGAGTTCCCTTTTAAATTATAAATGCTTAAAAATGCTACATTTAAGTATACATGACCTTGTAATTGTTATTTACAAAATAATCTTATAATCGATATTAGTTTTAAAGATTTCAAGCATAAATATATTATGAACTTCTAAAAGGTCCATTTTATCTAAAAATCTATTCATAAAATGAAACGTGAAACAGAATGTATAAAGAATTAATTAATAACGGGATCATTTCCGCTTTGTACCCAAGCAAAGATTCTGAAATATTCTAGAAGAGCATTTCCGATAGGCTAGATAAATCATTTTTAGTGTATACAAAAATTCTTCTTGGTAACAATTTAGCACTTGTTACTGGCTGAGTGATGTTGATGATGATAATGTTGAAAATATAACCCCACCTGATAAAATATAATCACCCAACTAGAAGACTTAATTGTTATTGCCTGTGTTATGTTTGTATCTGATTTCTTACCCCTAAGAAGATCTGTATTAGTGTCAAATGTAAAAAAATAGTCTTTATAAGAATATTTAGCTACACATTGCATAGTAACAAATTCTTAAAAAGGTTGATAGTAAACAAGCAAACCTTTCTCTTTTGGGATAAAAGTAGGTTGAATATTTTTTTGATACTGACGAATAAAAAAACCGTTCATATTTGTTTTAAACATTATTTTTTACATTTAATTCAAAAGCAATATATTTTGGTGATCTTTGAAAATTTTGAAATTAACATTTAAAGATTTTCATTAATTAAAAATGTTATAAATTTAAAAAAATATTAATTAATGATATTTATTAGATTCAATGATTAAACATGGGATAAAAATCAGCTAACTTTAAGACCGAGATAGGATATGAATTTTCTCAAGGTCGAATTTCGAAGATAAAGAAATTGATAAAATTTAGAAATTTAAAAAATAAAAATAAAGCTTCTTCAATTAGTAAATCAAGTTTCATATAAATATCACAATCCACTCGTGAATTCATCATGAATGATTCTAAGATTATACATGTGAAGTTTTTGTTAGCAATTGAGAACTTGTAACGGTAACTCCTCCAAGTGTAATATTAAATTCGGCCTGAATTTTTCCAAGTAGTATAAATATAAGCCTTTCATTCTCAAATTAAACAGTAAAAAAATATATAATTTAGGCATCTTGACATTTTTAGATGCAATGTGTACTTTTATTGCAATTTACAATGTAAAAATACTAAACTTGCAATAAGCAAGAACAAAATAGAATGATATCAACATCAACAGTTTTAAGACACACAGGCACAGGGAATGTTCATCACATTTTGCAAAATAAGTAGCAATATAGTAGCAGAGGCCACTGGCCTTATAGTAAATTCTGCCTAGGGCAAAGTCATACCATAGTTCCATCATTGAGGTTCAGAGGTACCGAAAGAGTTCATTTATTACAAGGTATTATTGTATAATAAATATTTTTTTATTCTTAAAAAATATAAACACACGATCGTATCTTTCCAAGCGTGCATATTTTTTTCATATGATAAAAATTGCTTTTAAAATGTAGAAAGACTCATGTTTTGCTTGCTTACTTATTGTATATCAAAGCACAGAATTAAAAAAAAAACTTTTCAGTTTAAGATGGAAAGAAAGGGTTCATAATTTTGATTAATTTCTAAAAAAAAGCATTACTGCGGCGCTAAAATTTTTTACGTTTTGCAACTGCTTTTTTAAATACACTTTGGTGATCATCTTTTTGTTGCCCACAAAAAAACCCACAAGGGATTTTTTTTCATGCACAGTTCATTTTTGTCAAAATGATATACAGTTATTTTCTCACAATGATTATTACCATTATAAGCGTACGTCTTCGTTTTCAGTCTTCTGAAGACAAATAGGCAAGACAATAAATCGTAAGGGATTTTAGAGTGACAGGAGATTCCGTCTTGAACGTTGGATAAATCATTGTACTAAAGCTTTGTATAGGATCATGTTGTTGTGTTAGCTATTATGGAGTTCACCAATAATAATAGTCATGTTATTTTTTATCTGTATACAATATTGTCAACCTCTGAATACCTTTGAAGTTTACTAGAAAGGCTGATGATAAAAATATCAAAGTAGTAAACATATAACCTTCAAGATTCTATTTTTGCTCATTATTTATTTAATTTGCTTAAACTGGATAGTAAAATGAACACAATAAACTAAAAAAGTTTCTCTAATTGTAAAATTGATTATTGAAATTGTTTCATTTTTCATAAACTAGTGTCTGCAAGATTCTGCGAACATGAAAAGTTAAAAAAACAGTCTCTTTTCAGCTACATATTTCATAAGAAAAATCGGGTTTTTTTAACGAAACCTAATCGGTTTTTGGAATGTTTAGTTATCTCATTAATAATAATAAGGTATAATGTTACACAAGGCTAAAATTAGTATGTAAGTATATATATCTTCTGAATTTTATTTTGTAATCCCTTCTTGAATTGTAATTATATAGTCGGTAAACTATTAAATGGCAAAATACACAAAAATTATTGACAATACAAATAGTTACTACGATAAAAGTCCTTCCCATTTGATTTAAAATTTTCTGAGTAAGCTGTGTTCACATCTATTTTGAAAGCATGGATAACACACTAATTTTTCTTCACAAAAAGTACCAAAAGCTAATACTCGATTATATTTAATTGATAATGATTAAGCATTCGAACATCATTCGAATTATAATTAATGAGATCAAAACGAAGGTCGTGGGTGACTCTTCTGCAAACCAAGTTCACTCTTCGAATAAAAAACCAAAAACAACTTTCATTAGTTTCGATATTGAGTTACGTATGTGGTATTTGGCTCCCCTTTGTTTCTTGCAGAGTTTGCTCATTTACATAAGTGATACTAACCAACTTAAAAAGAACGATGAACTCGTATTTATTTTTGGATACAAATTCCATCCTTTCCTAAAAAAATACAATACATCATTCATTACGTTTTACTAAGAATAAAGTACGAAAAGGTTACGAAAAATTCGTAACCATTTGAAACATAAATCCCCCAAATTGGATGAGATTAAAAGGGTAATCGGATAACCAAAAGAACCTTAATACAAAAGTATAATCTCATTTGCGAATTACTGAAGATATGTGATTATTTTTAGATTTGCTAAAGTAAAAAAACTTAAACTTGGTAAGAAACAAATATTCAACAATATAACTCTGCATGACCTTCTACAAACAGAAACTCTGTACTTTAGCTTTATTAGAAACATAGAAACTGCATTAAATTATTTTTTTCCGTCCAGCCTATATCAACGGAGCAACCCGTAAACTTTCCCTGATGGATAAAAAAAATACATCCAAGTGAAAATGAAGCCAAGATAGAATGACGTCAATAGGTTTTATCATGTTCAGTATTGTATTGCCTACTACTAACAAGTACAGTTGTGAGTCCCAAGATGTATCTAAGTCAAAGTCTAAAAATTTATACTTTCAATTCAATATCAGATTAATCAGATGAGATTTTGCACTTCAATTTATATCATTTAATATAATCAGTTTGAGTATGTTTTGTAAACATCAATGTGACTTTTCAAAAAGTTGAGATAAGATTCGGAAACTGAGGTAAAAATCACTGCATAGTGACAGTAAATTAATAAAAATGTCTTGCCACTGAGGTAAATAGTCAAGGAGTTAAATTAACCAAAAGTATACAACCAAAAGGTGACCCAAATCCTAAAATAATTTGATTAATTTTTTACAAGTCCCAAGCGAAATAAGGAAGTAGAACCAAAAATAGATATCATTGTATGTAAATTTGTTTATATTGTCCATTATAGTATTATTATTAGAAAAGAAACCAGTGCAGTGTTGGTAATCGATTTTCCATAGGTAAACCATGGAACGTTTAACATCTAGAGTTAAATTTGGATTGTCAATTTCGGTTTGTGGTTAGTTGCAGTCTGCAGAAAGGTATTCAGTATTCAGGGATTCATAGTTCAGAAGTAGTACGAAATGTCCAGCGGCCAATTGTAATACATTGCTTGTTTAATTTGTTTAAGTTTTAGGCATTTTCATTTGCTCAGGCCAATGTTTGATCGATTCCGATTCATTTCGAAGAATGTTTTTCAGTATAAACTCATAAACTCAGTAATTTATTTCCATGTTCGTGTATCGATACTAAACATGTTAAAATAACTTCAAATGATGATTGTATCCAATGACTATTCAATCAAAATGTTCTTTAATGTTATTCCATCTGCTTTGTGTTCCCAAATTTAAATTACTTCAATTCAATTATAATTTAATAATGAGCCAACCCCGTATTGTTTTGAGTTTTAGCTAACTTTTAATGAAATTGCTTCGTTTAGTTTAACAAGTCATCCCTTCTAGCTAGTGTACGTCATACGTAAGCATTATACGTGGGCAATATTTAACATATTCAACTTACGTTTGATCTCAACTTGATCAAAATTTCGGCAGAGAAAGTCAAACCCAAGTCATCCCATCCCACGCACACAAAGCTTTCACTAACACTCGACTTCTCAATATAAAAGTCCCCGAGCATGATCCTACTATCTCTAGATATATTCATATATTTACCCGACCCACGTCAGCCTTTCCATTACCGTTATCATTTCCGGTCAGCACTATAAAAACTATACCGGTGAAAGTTCCCCTCCGACTCGGCCACCATGTAATCTTGAAAGTGAAACTTCTTTCATGCTTTTCATTTGATACACTATTCACCTAAAAGCTTTAGTCATATATTGTATCTGTATCCCTTTTATTTTTGTGGTAGATTTGATACCAACAAATTTAGGGTGAGAGGCTCTATCTTAATGAATGTTTCCTTGTTTTGCTATAAAAACTAGGAAAAAGGACGATATTCTTTTCTGTACGTACACATCTTTAATGCTGACGCAAATCTTTAGGCACATGAGACCACCACATGCAAAATCTTTTAAAAGCTTTCTCCAATATATTTTTAAACTAGGTATATCAAGGTTCCTCATGTGTAGTGATATTTTGTAGCTTTTTTACGCTTATTTGAATACTGTGCTAAATTTTTAGAAGGTGAAAGGGTAAAATCATTATTTTGGTGGTGTATATTTCATATAGCTCTTATTGACCTTTAGAGTATATCAAGTTTTGTCTTTGAATATACTACAAAATTCATACTACTACCTACGACCTCCAATCGAGAGCACAAAACAAAAGCTATTAGTATGTACTGTTTTACCGAATTCGGGGTGTGGGCAGGTTTTTCAAGGAGGCTTTATTTTGATATTGTGTGTAAACTTTCCCTCATTCACTCCTTCTTGGCAGAATTTATAAGTCCTTTTAAAAGCGAGTTCGAGTTCGAGTGTATGTATTTGCGTCATTTGAATCACATGAATGAATAAAGGAAATGAGTGTAAATATGAAGCTGACAGGATGATGCGAGCAAAGATTACAAAGATTCTATAGGTACTGAACTGACAGTCAATCAGTACGACTGTGAGTTTCAATAATGAGTGGATTCAATTATATATTTATGATTTGAAACAATACCTTTCAGGTGAATTGGATTGAATCTCTGTAATGAAACCTGCTTCATATGATTAATTTGTAATTTTGAATTTTCTAATCACGACATTCTACGTAACTCAAGGTTATAATTTTTAAGTATATTCTTAAAATACACATATACAAGCCACACACTTAAACTAAATTTTAATAAATCTTATAAAATTGAATATAAGGAAAAACAAGAAACATGGATTTGTCATGAGTGTCACTTTTTTAAACGTAAAAATAGTTACAAAAGAAAGCTTAAGTCTGTCCCTATTTAGATTTAGTCAGCATTCAGAATTAACTAATAGTCTTAATTATTTATTTACTCGCAAGCACATGCTAGACAGATGAATTGGGCAGATGTCTATGCAAATAAGAATGCAGAACATCATATTATTGGAAAGATTTTTATCCTCGACCTCAACATTGGCTTTAACATTGAAGCTTTATACTTCCAGTACTAAACATATAAAAATGTGCTGACATGATGTAATGTAACCACTCAAACTAATGCTACAATTTTATGTGCGTAATTCATATTTGTTTACTGCTAACAGTCCTAAATATGCTGTTATTTTTCTATTATTCTTTGTAAACATTATAACAACTGTTGAAACAGTTGAGTTTTTATTTTTCATATCCGAAGTATGCCAAAAGTAAGGAGAAAGTTGCAGGGTCGCATAGCTGAAAGACGGTGATGAGATTTTACTTGCCAAAACTTTGCCGACTGACGAAAAAAGTTGCACATAGAAGAAAAGTGAACGCGAAGGTATTATATTATAAGTATAAGCATTGACGTTTCATTACGTACATAAAGACAAATTACTTTGTGTTGAATAAACATAAGTGAAACAGAAAGTTCGGGAAGTTTCCTCACCGAAAATTCTGGCACTAAATATATTACACGGGTACACGGGTAATTCCACAATAATACTACACTTCTTCTTATTATGGGGTATCATGGCTGCTATGGGTTGTTTGCGTACTTTGCATCTTACACACTTGATGAAATGACCTTGTCCTTGAGGAGAACTCATTGATGGAAACTTCATGAATCTGACTTTCAGATTGGGTTAGCTAAAACCTGTGTAGACTCAGAGAGAGCCAAGTACTCCCTAAAGTACCTAGTTAGTTGACTTAGTTGCTGTATGAAGTGACGTCTTTAGTTTAGAAGATTCTTTGAGGAATACCCGGTTGACTCGATTTATGTAAAAATTACCAAAGACCTGCTGGATCTATAAATGAATGTAAAACATTTTAAAAAGATTATTCAGTAGTTAACCAACGAATAAAAAACAAGCTATACTTAAGTTGCATCTCTAAATAGAAGTATTTAATCTACATTTGGATTCATTATTTGTTATGAGATTTGCTATAGGATTACGAAAGGAGTCATCATTGCCATATCGGATAATTGCATTAATATTATTTTAATTTTACATTTGCGAGAACTGTTCATGACTGCAAGGTTAAGGTTTAAGGTAAGTTAAATAAAATAGTACATGATTTTTAGTACTGCTAGAAATTATTTCTAATACTATTGATAAATAGTATGATTCAATCTCCTTTGTTTCGACTCAAGCCGTCCAGACTGGTATTTATAAGCAAGTTAGCAAACACTATGAATCAGAATTTGCTGATGCTGATCTACCTGGACTGGAATCTGTATAGAAAAATGAGATCATCTTTTTAGGGAGTCTGTTACTGATTGCAATGCACTAGTGGCACCAGGATACAAATAAAGATAGTACTTAGTACTTATAATACTAATTAGTGTTATTTAAACAACCTGAAAATCTTAAATCTTACAAAACCTATTTGCTCCCAATCTCGTAATATAATTTCAATGTATTTCCGAATTCCCAACCCTGAGTAAAAATCATAGAAAGTTATACAGTTATTATGAGTAAACACTAAAATTGTACGATGTAGTTCATTTTCAATGTGATGACTACAAAACTAAATCACCACATGCAATCATACATAATATACATTCTTCAACCCAATAAAATAATCCTTGTTCATTGAAAAATTAACTATATCAATAATATTTCTAATTAGTATAAAACTGCATCGCAGAAAAAAGTCCAAAGATCCTTGAGGTTGTTTTTAATGCATTTTAATAGGGATAGTACAAATAGCCATAATGGTTCCTTTATTCCACGTGTCAGTTTAAAATACTTTATTTTTAATTTCAACATAATAATAATATTACATTCATCCATCCATATCCCTGTTTAAATAAAAGTTTACCCACCTAACCCACCACTATACACAAATACAGAAGCTGATATCACCAGCGAATTGTAAAGCATGGCCCATTTAGTATTTTCCTAACAGAAAAAATCAAAAGCTGATCTCCCAAAAATTATGGTTACAAAAAATAATAATATAGTCACCCTTAAACCTAAGTTAAAACTGAATGAATACAATAATTATCATTAATATATTATATCTTTTTTAAGTGAGAGAGAAGACGCTTTCTAATATTCTAATCATATGCAATACAAAGCCCAAAAAAGTACACATTCCCACATAAAACCTGTTCTGAGAGAGTTGCGTTTGCAAAATGTAAGCAATAATAAGACTTTTTTACACACATACAAACTATACAAGCTGTAGCCTAAGTTTTGAGATGGAAATAATATATATATAAAATACATAAGGTTTTTGCAACACAATATGGTTTAACATTAACAAGTGGTCTTATTTAATTAGGCCACGGCCACTATTTTATTTCCCTTTGCCAATTTCATCAAGCTAAGCTAAAGTATATGATACGACGAAAAGCTCCTCAGAGTTGCATGTATTTTAGAAAAAAAGGAAAAACTTATAGATCTATCTAATCTTTATCTTACCACTAAAAAGTTGAACTAGCAGACATAATCTAACCTTTACCAACAACAAAACAATGGGACTGATGCTCTCTGCTAATTACACACTGTTTGAGTTTACATTTTAAAATCCAATCTGAATCATCACTTATACCGTTGTAAATAACATTATATGAAAAACTATAACATACGATATGTTTAGATGCATTTCAATTACTAAATAACTTTTTTTAAAGGATTCTAAGGATTTCGTTTGCATTTATTTGCGTATATTATATTGTGCATAGCATCTTGGTAATAATAAAGTGGTGTAGTTAGCCTAGAGTTCATTCTGATTTGAATTTAATGTACGGTTTTTGCTCTAAGTCTTGCACTATTGACTTTACTGTCTAATTTTGGGTGAATGCCAATAGTCTGAGGTATTTTTAGGAAGATTTTAAAATGGGTAATACGTATTTGTTCATTCTAGCAATTTCAATAAAAATCAGTGGTTTCCCTCGTGAACTATAATGCGTATGTATGTGGATGAACATTCTTTTGGCACGTATTCAGTTTCTAGAACATTGCAAAAATCGGATTAGGTGGTGTATTAATTTTTTAGTCTATTTTTATTCAATCTAATGACCGTTTTGTCCTAAAGTAAGCAAATTTTGTTGTATTCTTATATCGACACTACTTTATAGTATAGTGTATTTAGGAATAATAAACATCAGCGGGTAATGAAAATAGATGGATGATGGATTGATGGATATGTTCTTAATTTGTGCTTCGATTAAGAATTTTTTAATTCGAACTTAACATAAACTCCATCTCATTTTATCTAACATATAACAGTTGAATGTATGATAATTTTATGGGTTTATGGTTTATAAACCTTCCGTGCATGAGAATTACCAGCTATATAAACGGCTCACCCGTCAACAGCAAATCAAATGAGTCCTGCAGTGTCCTACTACAAATTCCTGTTAAGTAGTATCTAGTATCCATGTAATCAGTGTCATCAGATCCGAAATCAAAATACATAGATGCATCTAATAAAGGCCCATATAAAAAATCTCGATATCATGTATCTGACAATACTTTTTACTCATCTTTGTGCATGCAATTTGCATTAATAATTCTTCCAAATAATAGTAATTTTAGTCATCACCTGCACGGACTTCTCCCTTTTACAGAGGTCCCATCAGTCTTGAGTATTCGCATCCTGAATTTTAACATTCTTGATATTTGACCCTGATAAAAATCACTGATGCGAAAATTACATACTGTAATTTAACATTATTCTGAATTCTGAACAATAGCCAATCACCAAGTACTAAAAATGTTATGCAGGAAAGAATAAGTAGGGATACAGGAAAAAACACTGTGATAAAACAATACGTGTGCTTTGTTGTGGGTAAAAATATATGGCCTACAAATTTAGATGGATACAATGAATTGATTTTCGTTGATGGCCTTTCGGCCGTTGTCCACTTTTTCCAGGGTGCTTCTATCTAAATTCACTTACCGTTAACTATACCCCCAAAATTCGATAATTGTTCCTTTCACGGTTCCAGCAAACTGCATATCACATACATGAAAGAAAAATAACTAAAACTTAACCAAGCATATTTCTGAAATATCCTTTAACTTAACGCATTTTTTCAAGAATTACATAGAAAATGCTCCTAAAAAATCAAGATCCCGTGTTTATGTTAATAAAATATGCTGATTGATGTGCTAGCAATATAAGCAAAATTACCAGTTAAACTACTCAATCAATGCCAAACACAATGAAATTGAAGTATTTTTCCATTTTGATATTTACTTTATTAATTTACTCCAGATAGCATACATTTTGTATCTCTATGTAATAGCTGTATATCGAGTTTTCAAGTTTACAATCATACATGTAAATAGCAATACGTTACATAAGTTCGATTTGATGATTTCTTACGAAACATAATGATATACATATCTTAAGATTAGCTATGACTTCCTTTTTACAACCAATATATTCTGGTTAGGTAAATAACAAAGTTGAATCTAATTCGTCTTAAATTATCTCCAGTACCGTTTTAAGACAAAATGACACAAAACTCAAAAATCCAAGACGGAAGTATCAATGGCGATGTACTTCGTTTCAACTGGAACGGAATCCTTTCTTTCTTTCGTACTTTTTTCAATTTTCAAAAACTTTAATTAATAAAGAATTACAATAATAAGCTAACTAACAAATTTACGACAATTTTATGGTCCTATTTTAAGTCCTAGTCTTCAGTGCATAAATATAATTTTGATTTTATACATGTGGTAATCGAAAGAATATAATTAAGTACTTTAATTAGCCCGAGTTTTAGATTCTTAGCAGCTCACTATTATGGCTATAAAGTTAGTTCAAGGTTCAAGGTCGTGGTGACCCGCAGTAATAGTGGCTAGATGTCCTTTATCAGTCACCCATAATTTGGCTTATGGCGTATGTCACCTCAGCCTCAATTACCAGTTAACTATTTTTCCCACAACAAACCCATAATTTAAGAGACCTTTAGTAGTTCCACTAAATATTCAAAAGGAATAAATGACATACTTGACATTTACTACAATTTCTAATAAAAGAGTACACTCAAGCAAATCGAATCATGAATAATTTCTATATGCACAGACACATCCACAATATGCATAACAATAAAGTGTCCAGACAGAAATTTTTGTTTAGGGGTATATTTTGTGTCTAAATCTAAAAAATATATTTTTATGACATTTTGATATACCAAAGTTCGGAAGTTTGTTGGTTCAAACCAAAATGTCAAATGCCCAAAAATTGCTAATCTCCAAAATTTAATTTATTGATTACTTTTACTAATAATATGGAATGGCTAATGTTATAATCGTTGTCATTTGATTATTTTGGGCTGTGGTATCAAATTCGAAAAGAACAGAACAGAAAAATCGACAGGATTCAAAATTGAAGTTTTTCAAACGAATGCACTAATACTTTGTTTACAAAAATTGGTGTTCTTAGGGGTTTTTATTTATTCTTCGAGAATTTCAGCATACGACTCGATTGGGCTTTTATATTACGACTAAAACTAAATTTTTAGCACTTAGTAATGCATGAATGCATTAACGGTATAGTAATGTTTGCTTTCCATAGTTGCTTCATCTATTTTACTTTTTAACAATTCTATGCCATCATTTTATATCGTACCGTAGTATTTTAACAATACCATTTGCATCGAGTAACAATAATAGTGTATAGGTTGTTGTGCTATTTGGTAACTGGCATATTATGTAATGCAATTTAGGCTTAAGGCTTATTATAGTCTGTACGCTGAGAAATGGAGCTGTGGAGGGGGAGCTTATCACTCTATGGTGCCATAAGAAATGCATTGGG
>JAQGAA010002455.1:0-12624 GCA_034696425.1 Isotoma viridis | reverse complement strand
CTTTAAAAGTTTCTTCGTTTCTTACTTTCACTATACTGGCAGATATTGGCTCACTATATTAGAATTTAGAAAATAGTGAATGAAATACGGAAAGAAGGAATCTCCATGTTGTTTCATTCATCTGTTTCGTTTCTGGGTTTTAAATTTCATCTGCTTAAATGAAATTTGAGATTTTGTTGAAAAATATTGGTTTTAACTTGAGCATTGAGAGCATATCTCTGCCCGAATTTTTTTCAGCCATAATCCTCCGTGGGTTATTTATAAAAAATGATCAGTACTAAGACAAATTACAAGTAGAATGCAATAACATTAAGAACTAATTTTGTATATTTTATATCACAAAGTTCCATTCAGCCATTTCTAAAAGAAAAACTCAGTTTAAAATTTAACCTTCAACTTTAATACCTAAAAAGAAAACTACTTTCTACTGCAAGAACCGCATCAAAAAAGAAAAATAGGTACTTTTATAAGCTTAATGTAATCTGCTTATTAACGAGCTAAACTTTGACATAAAATGTGCCTCTTGATGAAGCAAAAGAGTAGGAGTCGCAACGTGGCCTTTCTTTTATATTACTAAAAAAACGTCCCATTTTCATCCAAGAGTGTAATAATTCTCTCAGCCTTAGTTTTATAAACGGTTGCAATTGGAAAATATAATGTTACATACCAAGAGGGATTAAATAGTTACACACTATATACTTTAGAAAAGAACGCATAATAAGAGCTAAGCAATAATAAGGCCAATAATCTTTTAAGAAAAAAGGATGCGCTCAAACTATACTACTGTTCTATCTATCTTTTTGGCAAATGGGCCTTCCTTCACGTACAACTTAAAGTGTATTATTATTACCCACTTGCACTATATAGGTACCACTTGCTTCTGTCAACTTTTTTATATAAGGAGTAAAAAGTGTAATAATAATATATGCCAGTACTAGAAATATAAGTATTCTGCAATACTTACTAAGAACAAGTAGTTTTTAAGTTGGTTACATCCATGTGTTGTTCTTATAAGGGGCATAAATAAGCCGATGCTGAGCTAAGCTAAATTTTGGAGGAAAAGGGTATTTGGTGAAAGTAAGTATGGTAAGTGTATACAAAGGGTGTGTTGCAGATCGTTTTGAAAAATAGTTTCTTTTAGAAATAATGTTTGTTTTCAAATTTTACAACTTACTAATTAGAGCTGTTTTTACATGATGCAAATTGTTTTGTATTAAAAGTGTTTTCTTAATTAATAGTGGTATATTTTTTAACAACCCACTTATTGTATCTTCGGGGCTTTGTAAAATTGTTATTAACAAGACGCTCTTACTATAAAAGATTATTTTTTGACCTAATTTTTACCAGAAAGCAAAATGACAGCATGATTTATATGGCATCATGAAACTAAATATTATTTTTGTTTTTTAAAACCAACACTAAATTAGGTACTATTCATTTCTTTTCCGTTAAAGTATTTGTCAATACATTAAAGTTTCAAACGACACCACTTGGATTACTAAAACTAAAATCCTAATAAGTTTTTTAAAAACTCTCAAGAGACCTGCAACTAACTTTAGGGAGTTGAACAATAATCAAAAAACTCCTGTTTTTCAATATGATTTTACGTTAAAAAGTTTTTATTGTGTAAAGTTAGCATAAAAACTGAAACATTTTAGCCAATGTTGAAATAGCCGAGAATACTCTAATGTTATCTCTCAATCACCCGTGAACACTATTAGTGCATATCTCTAGAAAGGATAAATATTCGTCCAAGTTGAGACAGAGAAGTGTTATCATCATCTGTATCTTTAGGGATTGCATGCATTCATAAGTTTTATTCGTTCTTGGATTCCTCCACGGTTTCGCTTTAGTAGTCACTCGTTCCCTTTGGATATGCAAAACTATCTCCTTTAGCCTCGTTTCTTATGTATATTCATATATATGTACATTCAACCTTAATCGTATAAACTATTCCTTGGAGAGAAGAAAGTAAGTGAAAGGAAGGGGATAATTAGGACGCAATTTCACACAGATAAGAAAACTTTAATTATCTGCTTGCTTGCTTAAGTTCAAACCAAGCTGAAGTATTTTCTTAAAGAAATCCTCCTATTTAATACAACTTACGGCTTTTACTTTACAAAACTTATACACAACAGTATTACTATTATTAATCCTGTTGGTCTGCGTGCAAGTTTTCAGTAAAAAGAAACCTTCCTTAAACCCCCAGCTCCTAAACTGATACGAACTATAAGATCATTTTAGATGCAAACCTTGACTCTGAAAGCCTTTAGAAGTTTAATCGGTTTTTTGGCCAAGCTGGTAAACCTTTTTAAACTAATCAGAGAGAGGCCAAAAGTACTTTTAAACATGTTCCTTTTAACCTTTCTAAATTGTGCTACTACTTGTTCCTTGTCATGTTAAATTTTATTGAGACAACCCGCATGGACATGGTCATTTATGTCATTCATTATAAGGATATTCATGAATTATGATTAGAACAAGAGAACCTGCAGAATGAGCAAAGCGTTATAGTTATGAATGTCATAATAAATGAAACATTCCGTTATATAGGATGTAATGCCTGTAGAGCTTTCTAAAGGACATGTCAATCATAATCATCATCCGTAATTAATTCAATGAAAAGCAACGGCCTTTTCTCCTCCTAGTTGTTAAACGACTTCTGACTGTTGAATGAATGTTTCCTCAAGTACCATGTTAATAAATTTTATTGTAGTGTATATTTTGACTTGATGAAAATTATTATCAAATGAATGAGACTCACTGACGTAATTAATTTAGAGAAATGTATGTAAGTTGCGTGTTTATTTGATTCTTTGGTGTTCACCGGTACTCAAGTTAAAGCGTATTTTTGGTGCTTTCTTTATATCTTGTTCTGAGTTGACTGGACTTGTTGGCAAATTTTAGTAAAAATTAAGAGGCTACGTTATAATATCCTTTTCAATTCCTAGTTTGCACATGGTTTGGAAATTTCTTCATGGAATGTGACAAAGAGCTACCTACAGAAACCAATTTCTATTTAAAGTTCTAATGAAGACTAAAGTTACTTATAACTATTATCTAAAAATACAATTTTAGCGTCTTAAGTTATTCTTATTAAAGAAACTGAATACTTTGAAAAGCATAGCGCATAAATCAAATCAGTCTATAATTGACTTATACACGAAAACACATTTATGAAACTTAATCCACTTGTTTTCAATAGTCCACCTTCACCCTTCTTTCCTTTAGCTTATCGTTCCTCAGTGTATTGTATTTCTAAAATAAGCTTAAGAGATTATTCTCTTTTACAATTTTCTCTGTAATTCAATCTCATTGTTCTACCTGAGTCTTATTTTACAATAATAAAGTCTAGTTGATTGAATACAGGTAACTTGAGGAAAATTCAATAATTAATTAAATTTTGACAAAATTGAGATACTGAAGTTGATATACTATATTAAGACTACTTGTAGAATCAAAATTACAAACATCAACTAAGGAGCATATTCATTTACCTATTTTTTGTATATGCAAGATTAGTTAAGATATGGATATGTAAGAATTGGAATGTAGACTATGAAATTTTATCTCATCTTAAGTAATATGCTTTAATTTCAAGTATATTCTCCAGTCAAAGAAATATTAGAAGTTACCATCGTTAAAAACTATAAAGCAAATTCTGATCTTCACATAGTTGATTTTACTTTTGATAACACGAATAATATAATCAACTACCCCCACACAGTTGGCTAAGGCGTTATACAACACTGTGACGATATGAAAACGAGTGGGCGATGAGTCGAGGTACGTCTGACTGCTTTTAAATGAAAGATCCCTGTGAAAACGAGACAAATGGAACAAGTCCCTTGATATCAGTGTAAAAGTTGCCAAGAAATTAATAGCTAATTATGGAAATTAACCTAAGATCAGTTGTAATAGGGGCTAAGAGACTGCACAGTAGTGTGGAAATCAGAAGCCTTCCTAAGGGATGGTCACGTAGACTTTCCATTTAGAGAAAATGGACTCGAATAATTAAGAGCGAGTAGAGATAGAAAATGACTATGACATGACTTCAAACCTCACTCAAGTCATCACGTCGTCGAAGCGATGTTCGATTTTGTTCCAAAGGTAATTAGATCCTTTCACTAATAGAAGTAGTGGCAAGTTAATCGAATTAATTAGTTAATTAATTACTCTAGAGACATTTACTTTCTACAATCTACTGTCTCTTTCTTGTTACACTAATAAAATACAAGTGAGTACGTGTAAGTCCTCGTCCTGGAAGTGGAACTAATGCGATATAATAAAATCTGGAAGAAAAAAATACAAAAAGGCACTTACGAATAATGTCACTGATAGCTCCTCCGATGAATTTTTGAAGAAGCATCCAGAAAACCCAATTTGACACAGAAATTTCCATCTTGATATTTATTATTTCCTTCAGTATTTTTTAAGCAATTTAATTGTTCCTTTTATTTTAGTCGCAAACTTGCTTTACAAGATCGATCGACTTCAATGTATATTACAGATTGTCTGAACAACGGTTTGAATATAACAGAGTTTTACATTTTAACATTTTGAGTTTTCAGTTGAGTTGGAACTTACACACGAGAAATTTAATCCTTTTTCAAACCCAATGCATAAACCTGGAAACGTGACTGTGATCATTGCAATATAATAGCATCAATTGTTCCATTGATATTTTGTTTAGAAATTTGATGCTCATGTCAAGACTAAGTTGTGACAACTCAGACGTAAACCTGTGTTTGTGTCACACACTAATGCAATTTAAAGGTTTCTTAGTGTCTCAAAATTTTGACAAGGGTTTCCCTCGATAAAATTATGTATCTATACTATAAAGAGTAAATCAGATTAACCTCAAAGGTTGATTCTACAGCTTATTGTTCTTTTCCAGAAAAAAATCGCTGTACAAGCTTACAATAAAAACTTCTCAATATTATTGTGTAACTGCTTTGGTTTCATCGCATTTGAGGGTGTTTATGCAATTCAGTTCCTCAATATATAGAAAAAAAAGTTTTTTAAAACTCTTTCACTTGCACTTTTTATTTTTTAGACTTACAATGATAAATTGTTCGTATACTAAAATCATTTGTAAATACTTCATACAAGGTTCAGAATAAATGTCTCATCTCACCTCCAGCAGAATAAGTAAGAGTTTATTCCGCTTTGGCAAGGAAAGTGGTTCGTTGATGTTTTGGGTTGAAAGGGGAAGTGAAAGTTGAACGTGGCAATGAGTAAGCTCAACTCAAAAGGAAGATATAGAAGAAGACCGAAGGGGTTGATCGGTTGTTTTTGAAGTTTGGTTTAGCTTTCTCTTGTGTGTGTGTCTGACTGGGCTGGTGCTAAGGTGGTAGTGGTTGGTTTGTTGGCTGATACAGTTGTGTCTTTAGACTGACACACTTTGTAATCTGATTCGACAGATAAGACAAAAACATTTATTTTGCACAAACAAACATTTATTTTGTATTTAGCTTTCGGTATGAATTATGAAATGCTTAGTTTAATGTAATATTAAGAAAGCTTTTATTAAAATTTTTAAAGGTTTAAACTTACAAAAATGTTCGACTGTTTCTACAAAAATGAAAATGTAGGTCTAGTAAAAATATAAAATATTCCTGGAAGTTTTTGAACTTCATGGTGACAGAAGAAAGGTTAGAAGACAACTACTTTAATTTACTTGCATTACAAGAACTACTACGGTAAAGGCCAAATGACAGGCAGACTGTGAGTTGTCTTCATTTCACTCTCTCTAACTATATTTCTAGCTGTCGTCGTGTCGAGTGACATTTCTTTCTCAGTTTATTCTTAAGTACGTGTCTGTACTTAAATTTCTTTTTCAAAGTAATAGTAAGAAAATGCTACGAAAATATTAAGTAAAAAATGCAAGTCTCGTTTTACCCGAGTAGCTTTCTCACCTTGAAGTTTCTGCAAAAAATCCAATCCAACTGTGAAATAGAATTCCGATGCGGTAAGAGTATCATGCACCTCTGTTACTGCTGTGACTTTGAGACGGGTACTATAATACCACCGGCAAAGTTTTCTGCATGTGTTTTTCTTCAAGATTTTTTTTACCAAGGGATGAAATGCCAACGAGAAGAGAGCATGCTTCCTCTTATCTTAAAAAACCTTGGTGGCTGAAAGGCTACAATCCATTCAGACTTCCAAAGGGTACTGTGTTAAATACCAGTAGTGCAAGTTGTATAAATACCACACAACTCAAGTAACAAGTCCTGCTGCCTTGTTCGAGTAGAAAAATGATTCTGACTATTTTTTTGAGGGTGGGTTTCATTCCCTAGCTGTCTATCCTCTTTCTCCGATCGGGTATTCAAAGGGAAAGCAACTGCCAGGTTGAAGGGAGAAACTCCGAGATTTTATTTGACAAAACCCCGACTAACCATACATATACTATAGGGTATTGCTTGGTTATCTTGACGGTAGTAGCCTTACATTACGCTATGTTACATGATAGTACCACTGCATTGCATTGCAGTTTGCAGTAGTAAAAGAGGCAGTGGCAGTATTAACAAGTTATAGGGCAGTTGTATTGGCAGCATGTAGCAACGCTTGCTTTCTTTCTTCTACTTGGTCTTTGTACACATATTTTGTATTTATGTTCCACAAGAAACAGCGATCAGTCAGTCAGTCACTCTTTTATGAGGAGTATTATTATAAGAAAAGTACGAATACGACACCCACATACATATAACAATACTACACAGAGAATTTATTACCAAATGCAAGACATGGCTGGAAAGAACTCCAAATAATGAGAAAGTTTTTAGGGAAACTTAATGCTATAATTGTATTCATTTGTATGTTGAAACGTGTGGACCAATTTCATTCATGGAAGAAATGACACTGACTGGTGACTGGAGCTGGGACTGAGACAGACACAGGGTAAATTAGGTATAATAAATACAAGTTGGGGATATAAACTTGGGAAAAGTTAAACACATAATTTGGATTTGGGATCAAAAGTTCACTTATTTTATTGGATATTAATAAGTGTTTTGAACTTTCTTTGTAGTTAGGTATTCTGTGTTTTTCTTTAATGTTGTTTTGTAGTTGGATTGAAATAGATTTTGCAAAATATTTTAGTTTTTAAACTTTTTCTACACTATAATTTTGATTTGTCTGCATCTGCATTTTGAATTTTTACTCTGTGGAGTTGTATTTGATCTTCATGGAGTATGTCGATAGACATGAAATTAAACAAAGTATTCGTAAATTGTGAGTTAAAGCATGCAATACTTCTATAATTTAATGCAAATTTAATGAGTTTTTTTTAAATTTTATCAGGTCAACCGGACGCTTCACCCAATCAACTTCATGGACGTATATTTATATAATGACAAAAAGATTAGTAAGCTTAGTTATAACTATCACTTTTTTAATTGACGAACTTAGTTTACTTTGCATAACAAAATTAAGTTATGGAGTTAACTAGTTAAAACAAATTTTTTATTTTGATTATTTAGTGTAGTTCGATATTTTGTAAACTTAAATTTTAATCCTATTAAGAAGCAAAATACACAGTGATAATCTCCTTTCTGTATCACGACGAAGGTTTTACGCATTAACTCTATAAATGGCACACTTAATTGGCACAACGTGACTATCTTCATGAATTGTTAGTGTGTTTTATTAGAATTACATTACATCTTAAGCTTAGGTGCCCAAGATCAAAAGCCTTTACCAAGGTCTTTATCTAACAAATTATCCACCTAACATGCTACGTGCAGAAGTTGTTTATCTCAAACTCAAAATTCAATACATAATGCGGCAGAATTAATCCAGACATATTTTATTGTTCATACATCTTAAAAATTGTAATATATAAATACCATATTTATTGATATACATCCCGTAGGCTCTTAATGTTTAAAACTTTATTATTAAACATTAAGAGCAGATATTGAAAAATTGAGTGATTTTGCCCTTGTATCCGGAATGAGTTGACATCGTCGACCCTTGAAGCCCTTGATTAAAGAAGCCTTATTATAATATTTTAACTTAATTAGTGTATGAAAAATTATAATTCAATGCTGACTACTTCTAAACTTTCAATACTCTATTCAATATCTTTCATTAACTAATGATAAGCAATATGCAAATGGCAAGCTAATCATTTAAATTATATAATCGTTTTTTATGTTAAAATTTAGTTATGCATTGAGTGCATGACATGCTATGAGAGATAATTATGTTTAACTAAAAATCGATAAATTGAGTGTCAAAAAGCAGTTTGACAATATTTTATAAACAAGTAGTAACGTTAGCCTGAAAGTTGAAATGCTTGCATAAATCCAAAAAGTATTTGAAAGTGCTTGAATAAATTGGTAAATACTATTCATTGTTGCAAAGTTGCAATTGATTTATACTTTCATTAAACTATTATTATTAATAGTTAATAAAGTATGGCAAGTAAAATGAAACACTTATTAGTCTAGGGTATTAAATTTAAAAATCCAGTACTTAACTGAACCTCAATAAGTTTATGATACATCCGTAGAAATTCTTAACCTCAATGTTTAAATTTAAACACGATGACACCCTGGAAGAAGGAAAACGCAAGATCTGCTACGCGAATCCAATATCTTAACAAAATATACTAAAAAATATTACAAAAATAAGATAACCTGATATCTTGTATGTTTTTGGTTGACTTGATGAAAAAGTCTCACTGAATTTGAATGAACTTTATGAATAGAAATCCTTCAATTTGTGTCAACTCATGCATGCAGCAAATCCTGTACGAAATTGCGTTGTATATTATATACTTATTGATTTATATTCCATTTACTCTATATAAATCTAATGAAACACAAAGTTTCAAGATGCTCGTTCCAAAAACTCTCTATCATTATAACCTAATAATTGTATAGCCTTGCAGAAACGTGAATACAACAACCATACACAATATTATTTTTCAGTACGACAATTATACAACAAATTCTTGCAACGAATACACCTGACAAATAATAGAAAAACAAGCTGTACTATGCCAACCGCAATTATAAACTAACCCCAACTGTCTAAAAACCATTTTTTTACTGAAAACACTATGGTATTCCTTTAGACAATTTGTTCAATTTTAACCTTTGCTTGAAATAAACCTACGATAATTGGGAAGTCTATTTCTATTCTACCCCAATTCTTCCTACCTGGTTCTGGATTATTGGAGCATTAAATCGCCCACATGAACAGCAAAGCCCAACTTTTAACCCATGAGTAAAATTGAATCTGAAAAGGATCACGATTAGCAAGCCTCAACCTCAAAGCATTTAGGTACTTTAAGATTTGCACTTGCAGAACCAAAGCTCAAGAACTTTCGGGAAAGGTGGCAAGATAAACATTTCACCACTCAAACATCTTAAATCCTAATCCTGCCACTTAAGTAAGCAAACTAAACTAAATGCCTTAAATCTTCCTTAGTTTACATTGCATCATTTGCTTCTAGTACATCATGTACTTTATTCCAACCGATTTGAATTATTCAATAGCTTCTTCGAAACTCTAATTTCTAATTCTTATTTACCTTACATTACATCATTTGATTAGTTTCTTCTAGAAGAGAAACAATAACAATTGGATTTAACATTATTTACCCAAGAAATACTTTCAAAACAAAACTCTCTTTGTGTATATATAAATGTTGAGTATATAGTATTATAATATGGTGCATTATATAGTATTTATAGTAGTGAAAGTAGGTTTGTAAGAAAACACGAGAAAAAAAGACACTGGTAAACCACAACTACTTCAGTTCACTTCATCTCTCATATTTTTCTGCTGACTCAATTGTTCAGTTAAGAAAGAATTCATTCATATGTAAGCCAAAGCTCATATCAATAGGTCAAATAAATCAAAATCCTACTTTCTCCCATATCTTGAACCTTTTTCTAATAATAATGCTATCCGATTTTGGGAACACTCCAAAATTTTCTAAACCCCATGAAAGTCTAGCTGTCTACTAGAAAGCTAGAGTAGAAACACACCATGATTATGATATACTACTGGCTTGCCAACAAAATTCAAAGAATATTCGTTCAACTTATATTTCTCGTTATCCTATGATTATATTATTGTGGTGATATATACTATGCTAAGAAAAAAAGATTCTACCTACCTATTTTTATATTAGAGAAAACTTATTCGAATCCTTAGGAGACAGGATTTTAATGACTAAATTTAAATAACTAGTTCAAAGTATTAAAACTTTGCACACGAAATATCTTGGTCAAGAGGTGTATGCATTATGATGGTTATCTTCTATTGGGGATGATTCCATCGCAACTTTCTTCAAAACTAGAACAAAATGATCGATGAATGAAATTCTATTTATTTTGCATTTTTTAAAGAAAGTTTAAAATATATACTGCTTCAAAGTAATGATTTAAAATGATTAAATCATTTAGTGATATAATCTAGACATCTTTAAAGTTGGAGCTTGAAAATATAACCTAAACGTAAGAACAGGGCCACAAAAGTTTAGAAAAGCAAAATTAAACGATTATGGAAAACTTTCAGCATGTGGATGAACAAGAATAAAAAAAATTATTGATATCGTCAAAATCCTGGAGTTAATAATGAAGAAAATGAGACCGACGAAGAAGTTAACGAGACACTAATGTGTTGGGAACAATGAAATTGTAACTTTCAAATATTGTTGAGTTTGTTTTGTTAAAATGTGTCAAGAGGCCCGATTTCGATAAAGATTATGAATGGAATGAGGATTAGGAATATGAGAGTATATCTTAAAGTATTTTGTTAGAAATACAAAGCATAATGTATATCACTAAAAATGTCGATACAATAAAACATAGGTTTTAATATGACACACCAAAGAAATTCCTTTTACATCAGAAATCAACATTTTCTATACACTAACGTTTCTTATTTTGCAAGCCTTCAAAGGTAAATTGTGTAGATTTTAATTGATATAATTTAATTTCATTAATTTCTGAAAGTTAACAAAACAGAATCTGTTATTATTCCTTCCCTCTCTCAATTTTTACAGCAATTGCTTCTCTGTCGAATCTCCTCATCTATCGCACATACTGTGCTTTCCCCTTGGTCGAATTCCCAGAAATGATTTCTTTTTCAATTTGCTTGAAATGGTGTGAAAAATTACTCTCAGTCCGAAGCTTTTTTTATCCGCTTCCTTGAACCGGATTCTGGATGGACAAGTCCATTTAATATCGAAGTTATTTCGTTTACTCATCTTATACACAGAACATCGCCTGTGTCTTGTGTATTTTCTTTGATATGAAAAGGTAAGAAATTCCTCAGTCATCATAATAATCTTCTGTCTATTCAATATTCTGCTGTCCCTGTCTTATATTCGTCCCTTGTCCTGTGTCTCATCCGGTGTTGAAATTTTCTTGTAGAGATATTATCATTTCCAGGAGCTACCTTTATTCTTAAATAATATTATCAGTCAGATATCTCTTAGAGATGAGTTCAATTCAACAAGACATAAAACATAATATGAAATGCACCCTAAATGGATCCTGAATCTATGAGAGGGTGAACCTTGAGTTTATTTATTCTTTCTTTATGAATTTTTCCCTTTGGATTCAGCAATGCGAAAAATTCTCATCTACTCTTCAAGAATCCTTCTTCACCAAAAATTTTCTGACTTTTCCTTTTTTTATTTTTTTCTCTCCTAGAAGAAACAGACGGTACAGTGTAACACAAGGACTAGGACCAGTCAACCAGTGGTACCAAAGTTATACCAACCGTGCAATTGAACTCATCTTCAGCGACTATTTCAAAAACCCTATGTATTATTGTAATAGATCATGAGTTGTATCGTCATATCCTATATATATCTAAATGCGTGTACGTTTGAGGGTGACAACGATAACGTGATGATATGCTAGTTATGCTGCAGACCATTTATAAATTTTGTATTATAAGTAAATTCTAAAATAATTTTTATGATGCTGATACCAATAATGACTTTTTTGAGAGTCAAAACTAATGAACGCTAACGAAAAGTGTTTTTCCTACAAAGTTTATAAACGGCTCATGTTCATCTTCTTAACAGTGTCTGGACAATCGCAAATGATTATTTGGTTGACTTTTCCAACTTATGATTCCTATATAAACCTTTAGGTTTAATATTATATTTTGTTAAGAGTTTGTTCGCTGGTACGTATGAATGACATGAAAAGAGAAAGCAAACACGTTGGGTGTTGCTTGCTTTCCATTTCACCTCGTTTCTCACGAGAAGAGATATAATAGCTGTCCAAGCAGAAGGGGTGTTTCTGTTAGTGCTGCGGCAACAGCAGCAATTGACGATCTACTCTTTTAATAAACTCTCCGTAAACAGTATAAGAAAGTGCGAAAGCATGAGCAATATGCTATATACTATATACTATATAAGCTAAATATACTATATTTGCTATATATACTATATGCTATATATGCTATATATACTATATATACCATATGCTATATATACTATATGCTATATACACTATATATGCTATATATGCTATATATACCATATGCTATATATACTATATAAACCATATGCTATATAGTGTATATAGAAGTGTTATATGTAAACATATAGAAGGGGTGGTCCGATTGACCCCATCTTCGAACTTGTCC
>JAQGAA010002454.1:0-12627 GCA_034696425.1 Isotoma viridis | reverse complement strand
GAGAGAAATACCCAAATGGATAAGAAGAATTTGCAGTATGCTATACTTTGTACTTTGGACTGATCATAATTAAAATGGGGAAAACCTTATGGGTACAGACAGAATACAGACACAGAGTACAGACTGCAGAGTACAGAGTAAACATTAACAACATATCATTTTCAGTATGGGATGGGATTGTTGGGATATCATTCGGGCTTATGAGCTCGTATAATGGTAGGTGGGGAACTCATCTAGGGATGGGATGCGGATGACATTATGGCTTGTTGAAAACATTACAAAAAGCTATAACCAAGTTATAAGAAAGATAGAGTACTGAAAATGAAAAATGTCATGCAATAATGCAGTTTTCGTGATATTTTTTATATGTAAATTTGAAATTGGCATTGGGCAGTATTGGACTATGAATGATTTAACAGGGGCAAAATGCTGCTGCTGCACTGCTGCATGCTCTGCTGAATAATCTGAATCTGAAATTCTGACTGAAATGAATGAAAACCGAGACCGTAATAATAATAGGCGAGAGGGTAGTTGCAGTCAGTTGCACTCTTGCACTTTTACACACTACACACAACTCTGGAGAAGAGTTAAGCAGTGACACCTTTATGTACATTTGGCCGGTTGTTACAGAGAACTTTTTTACTTCTGTCAGCTAGCGTGCAGGCCATACCTCTTTTCCATATCCATGCTCTTTTCACACTCCAGAACTAAGCGCGAGGCCTTGGCTGGCGATGAAGTTTTATTAGAAGAAAAGTGAAAGTGCGAAAGTTACTATTTGTGGTATCTTTAGCTGTAACTGGAAAGAAGCAAGAAGCGGATGTGAGATAATATATCAAAAACACGAGGTACGAGAGTTTGATCAATCAATTAATTATCCTAATTTTACGTACAATACGTGACGAATTGCCTATTCTGTATTCCACTTGCACTTTGCACATTCCGCATTCCACATACATTTAAAAAGTCAAAACAAAACAAACATAGCAATAGCAACTAGGTTGAATTTAAATATCAAATATAAAGGTGTCAAATAAATGTGTAAATGTTAAGTCAAATCAAGTTAATTATAATTAATAAATATGTTTAATGAATTAATTCATGTGAACTCACTATATACTTTCACTTTCCTTTCTCTTTCGTTAAACTAAAAATATAATGTGTAATGTTGTATATCGTGTATTGTGTATTGATTGTTGATTGTATTTAATGTGTAATGTTGAATGTGTAATGTCAGTAATGTGAGTTGTTAGCTAAGCAAGTCACAAATCAGCACACAGTCACACTTTACACAATTTCTTTTTAATTCAAAATTATTTTATTTTAGCTCCCCTCAGCCTCAGCTCAGCAACTTGCATTTTGTTGCATTCATTCAGCAGCCATTCGCCGGGATTCGCCGTTCGATTGTACAAAAGCTCCCGTCACAATACACAATAAACATACGTTTTGGAAAGAAAAATGCTTTCCTGCACTAAGTAAGTCTCGTTTAAAAAATTAGCCTGAGTTTGCTTATAAATGACTTAAGTTCAAAGTTGCAAGTGAAAGTCAACGATTCTTCCATCAATAGAACTTAACTGGGAATTGCTAGTTGTTTGTAAACATGAAATGACGTAATATACATTAAAATACTTTTAAAATTTTATAATTCGCAGAGTTCTGTGGAACGGACGTGCAGTTACAGGTATGCAGCATTTTGTCTACATCTTTTCTAAATCAAAGTCATCATAATGCTAAATCACATTTTAAATAACATTACATGTTTGTCGTATTATATTGATTACAGGTATCGGAAGTAGTCTCATAAGGCCTTTCAGTATCACCCCATGTCTCGAAGCTGGTCAGGACTGGCGGAGAAAGTAAGTTAATCTTATAATTTGCTTCGAGCCTAAACTCTACTGTAAAATTGTGTTCCAGACGATAAAAGTCGAAGAAAATAGATATAAAATAAAAGTACTGGCGGTATTAATGGCGATGAAACTGGGCCTGGACTTTTTTACTTTTGGCTCAATTCAGTAAATAGATTTATTTGGTCTCGAAGGAAGAAAAATACATTTGGATTTAATTGTAAATTTTTAGGCAAGGCTTGCCGTCAAATCCTAATGCATATGGACCTTTAACTGATGGACCGGATTATTCATTTATTGATGGGCGACCAACACCCCCTGGTTCTGGAAAAATAAAGAGAGCTACGGAGCAGCTTGAAATATCAGTAAGTTGTCTAATTGTTCTTATAACAAATGGCTAAAATGACGATCCCTTATGATCATTATTATCAATTTGTTATTGTTATTATTACCCATACTACTTTTTATTACGATTTCTAAAAGTATATTTGCTTTCTGTAGGCTAAAATTATGGAGCTTTCTAGAGAAGTTGATCAAGCTGTAGTGCTTCATCAAAACAGGCTAAAAACAGAGCAGGACAGAAAGTCTCAGATTTTGGGGAGGAAACTTAACCCCAAAGGAAAAGTGCCATCATCAACTTAAATTGACCAGTCGAACCTGGAAATCCGTAGTAGCGATAGTATAGTGTGTAGAAGTAAATCCTTAAAAGTCCCTTTCAATCAAACAATTTGCAACTAGAACTACGATCAACAAAAAATAATATCAATTTAAAAAAACAGTGGAATTTAAGAAAATATTTTAAGAAAACCAATAAATGGATTTATATGGAGTCCAGTTTTGCGGTACCGCGATCCTGACCGTCCTCAAGTTATTATAGAGGTATGTATTTTTCAATAATTGATAAAAAAAATTACAAATTACTTCGATATAGATTCTAGATCTACAATTTTCAATTTGTTCATACTTTATTGTTGCTTTCAAAATGAAAAGAGAAATTATCGAGCTTTAAGTTTAAGGGTTAACTTAATTGTTCCGTCATTAATTATCTTCAATCTCATTAGCACAAATATATATAATATGTAACATAATAATAATAGTTAGTAACAGACATTCAATCGGTGATTGTTAAAAGAGCCACAGACGTAACAATTATATTATTCTGACGTATGCATTTGAACCGCTTCAAAATTTGTAGAGCATTTCACCAACTCATACATACAACATATATCGTAGTAGCTAGTAAAGAGGAATCATGCTTTATTATGTGTTCTTGACAAATGACAAATATAATATTGATCTTCTTTGGATATCTCCTAGTCCTATCCTAAGTCGTATTGTTCACGTGTAAGGTATAACATAAGTTGCATTTTAAATGTACTTTGTTTAATATTAATTAATTACTATTTCATGCATTTGCATTACATATTAGAGTTGTTGAATAGTCATGTAATTATGTAATTTAGTGAATTCTGCTATATATTACGTTTCATTTTTATTGACATTCACAGCTGCTAAAATTATTATTATTATATCTATGTGCTATGTTAACACAAATCATCGCATCGCCTATCATCTTAAATAACTTCATATGTTTGTAGGATTGAAAACCAATACGTATTCAAACATTTCTTCATATCAGTAGGAGCACTGTTTTCCTTTTCATCAACTCATCAACATATTGTGTAACGTAATGTTTTTAACACTAAACTGGAATACGATCGCGTTTTGTTTTTTCTATGAACATGAAGATGCTAATTGCTAAAATTACATAGCTTTATATTAACAAAAAAAAATGTTCCGAAGTAATACAAATTACAAATAATGTTGAGTAATAAATGAGTTGAAATTTAATATCTATCTGCTTAATTTACATTAACACTAGTTTTCTCAAACATTTTGACCAACATCCAGCACCATAATTGCTCTGCTTAAATTCTCTAAAGTACACGTACAATTTTAATTCATAAATCATCGGCACATTTTTTCTTAATATTACAAGTGACAACAGTCCTCAGTCGCTTATCATAAATACTGCAGAACAATAACTTAATAACAACGTCATTTTAACTTAATTATATCCAGCATTATATTATCATAAATCGATTCACCTGTGAATAAAAAATCGACGCCTTTATTTGTCTAACTCATAGACACGAACGAAACAATTTAAAGTGAAGTAGATCAAACAGTGTTCTAGCAAGAGGCTTAAAAAAGCACAAGAAAAACCGAAAAAAGTAAGAAAATTAGAAGTTTCATCGAGAAGAATTTTGTTGCCGTTAAACAAGTTAAGTGGTCATTAGGGAAGCCGGAGAAAGCATGCTGGCTGATTGTCTACAAGTGGTTGAATGTTTCCCTTTCCGTATATGTAGGGTATACACCTAATAAGATGGACAAGACTAGCATAAATAAACAGTATGCAATCAATAATCAAGTTGTGTGTGTACGTAGGAAACTATAACGGTACGATTATACGTCCTATTAGACTCTGTTGACTCACTATCCAAACCTCGGGCTGAATTATGGTGAAAGTAAGAAGCCAATGCAGTGTTTTTACGAAAGTTGGCTAATAAAATTCTATGAACACATTTACTTCGCCGAAGCATCAAAAGTAAAATAGTTTCTGTGATAAGACCGAACTATCTGTCTTACTATCGGTTGTGGTTTTTTTACAGACAGACATATGCAATACCGATACTGAATCCAATCTTTTTATACTTATGATAAAAGTAGAAGTAGAAGTATACTTATTCACAGCCGAACCATTTAGTAGTCCCATGATGCATGTTAGAACTATACTAAAGAACCCTGCACTTAAGGTGTCAATGTATAGAAAGTGCCTAGGCTTACAACTAGAATCTCCCTTGTACTAACTTGTACCAGGTCGGATTTGTTACGTTTTTGAATTGTTCATTCCACAAATCCCACTGTAATTAAGAATCAGTATTTGTGTCACGATTGATGATTGAGTAGCTCATTAACTCTTGAATTGGGAAGTATTTCTAATAAATACTTGTCTAGATCTATAAAGTTGAAGTCAGAAGTATATAATTGTGCCAAAGTGCTCATTAGTTCTAACTCTTCAGCTGGTGTAGAATTATTCTATACGCATATATTTATTTCACTGTAACAGGCCTTAAGTTGAGTATTCAATGTAGAAGAGTACAAGTAATGAATATCAAGTCGGTATAAGTTATAACGAGAAGCCTTCTGATTTGTTTTAGCTTAATCATTTAATATGCTTAGAGTTAATAATTATTATATTAAATATTTGAATTATCTAGAAGAGTAAAAAATGTGATGGTCCTGTTAAGTTTGCCGGACTCAATGTGTAATTAATGAGATTGAAAGTGAAAGGCACTTTTCTCATGACATCCAATGTAGCAAAGAAGTAAATGCACCTAAACTTGCTTTATATGTTTTTTGATGTATTCAGTTTGGACTTCAGTGTTAGGGTGTCCGTATGAATTAAATTACATAGTTGAATGTCACTTGGATAGCACTTAAACTAGATTGTGCCAAGTAGCAATTTTTTTGACACCTACTAGTCTGATTGATATATTATCTAGGTAACTGGACATCTTGAGTGGAAGGTTGAGAGAGTATAATATGAATTACAATTTGGTTATTATATTACGTTGCCATTGCTTGCATTTGATTCTTCTTCATCCACTTCAAGCTTATCCATCCATGTGACTAATAGTAATAGTGTAATGCAATGCAATAAAGAAAAAGAGAAAACAACAAGCAGTCGAGTCGGAGATAAAAAGAGATGCAGTGAAGAGAGTAAGAAAAGTAGAAAGAAAGCACACTGTCGCGCAGTGGTAATTTGACAATAGCGGATAGTTTTCCAGTGAATAGTACTTGGTTTGGTATTTTCTTAGTTGGGCTCTGGCCTATAATACTCTTCAAATGGAAAGTATTCAGTAGAGTCCTGGGAATACTTAGAAGTTAGTGTAGATGTAGGATAATAGATAATCGTCTTGAGAGTTTTGGTTAAGAAGAATGAGTAAAGTTAGAGCGTGAGCACAGGTTAAAAGTCGCCTTGTCTTCTGGTGTGTATTTACTCATAATATAGTCGGTGGTGAAAGTTAACCAAGCCATTGAAGACTTTCAAGCTTCCTTTATCTCTTGTGCATGCTAAAACTGCTTCATTGACTTGGTCGAAAATGCTCTAATGAAAATCATGTTTCTGTGGCTTCAAGATGATCGTCTTAGCTTATAGTTTAAATAAAATCAGCTGATGTAATGTTGAGTACAACAGAACAAAAATCTCTTGGTGTTTTTTCAACAGAACATTTTTAAGAAAAGCAACTTGGGAAATAACCAAACTCCAAATTTCACTAACTTTTGCAAGATGAGAATCTGTAGCTGTACTTTCATTTTACCTAGTTCAAGGAATATAGAATACGAGACTAGAAGCAGGTATTGTGCAACAATGAATAGAATAGAATATGAAGAAGAGATAATAATTAAAGCATTCAAATTAGCCCAGCGTTGTCAGTGTTAATTAGAGGATGTGCAGGTTTTCACAGTTCTTGAATTTTGCGTCTTCTTTACCCAAAAGCCATGTAAGCATTTGTCTGGCCTTAGCACTCGCTTTCAAAATCCCACGATGTTTGCACCAACTGTCTTGCGTCCCTGAGAAACAAAAATTCAATTTATTTTCATTTGCATTCAGATCATCTCAATTGTCAGTTTCAAAGTCCTTGCCGTAGTCCTTTCATGAGAATTTTATGAATGGAAATAGATAATCCAAAAGAATTAGGTTTGTCAGACTAGGTAAGATTAGATAGGTGAGTCTTATTCGTTAACCTTTCTCTTAGAGTCTTATTTTATTATAATCTGCAGCATAACCAGAAATTCCGTGTACTTATGTTCTTATGTTTCTTGCAATCTTGCAATGGCCTATGTATTTCGTCTCGGTCTCAGGGTTCAAATAAGTGAAAATGTCTGAAATGGAATGAAAGTCAACATCTAATGCTTAATGCAACTATGTAAAGCGATTTGCATTAATATATTCAATTTATTTGGTGTTCGCCTATTGCTTTAAGACAACTCGATGTCGATACTCAAACTCGTTACTAGTATCAGTACAATTATTTTTGAACACATCTGCATTTTTGCATTGAATGTGCAAAGCCTGTCATTGTATTGTGAATGAATGAAATGCTCATTTCTCGAATCTCTTAAGTATGAAATTTTTTTAGTCTCATCCCTGTCGCTGAGATTTCGTTGAGATTGAGTTTTTATTAGGGCAATGTCCATTTTAATACGTGGGAAAGCTTTTACACCTGCATTTTTACTTTTTATCATTTCTAATTTACCATCTCTTCTGATTTAGAAAGCCAGGCTGGGAGAAAAAAATATTTTAGAGGAACGAGTTAGTTATAAATTTATTCAATTCCGACAAGCAAACTCCTATGAAACCTCACCGAATGTGAAAAATATTTATTGTGAATGTATAAAATTATATATAGTAACAGACAGTTCAGATTTCCGTTTTATTATAGCTTAGCATAGTGATCTATGATTTTTCGTTCTAACACAACCTAATTTAAAACAGTTATTGCAGCGGTTGTAAAGAAATAAAAAAGTTTCAGTTAATTAACTATAGCTTAAAAGCTGAATCAGAAATATCACTTTAAATGGAAATAAGGACGCGATAAAAATTAAAAAATACAAATTAATATAACATAAGTATAGGATTTAAATTACCACAAAGTTCGATCTTTAGGCGAATCTGATGAAGTACTCCAACAAGGAGCTCGTCAACGTTGTGATTGATTCCTACTGAAACTTCGATGAACTTGACTCGATTTGCAACTGCCAGACATCGACCATCTGTTAATAAAATTCCAGAATCACTATAAAATGCATACATTATTGAAAAATATTGTTAAACAAATAGTTGAAAGGATCCGTTGAGATGAGAGTTTATGCTCCACTTTCAAAAAATTAATGCTAATGCTAATTACATATAATAATTGGGCTGCACGGTGGAAGTTTATGCGCTTTTAAAACATAATTATTACTGCATATAATGAGAAAGTAATTTTGAAGTCTAAACAGAAATTGCAATTGAATTAAAAACCTGCGGAATGGAAAAGTCATTCAATCGAAAGTGGTATATCTACATATACGTCTAAAGAAAGTAATAACATTATTATCTGTTACACGAGCTGTTGGCTGTTTAATGAACATAATAATATTTAGAATGTGGGATTGGGATGTCACCTTGAGTTGAGATGGATCTGCTTCGTGCTAAGTCAATTTTATTGGCCACAATAACAACAGCCTTGGTTCTGAGAAGATCCATTTCTTGTAATCTTCGAAGTTCTGTCTCCACTCGTTGGAAACTGGCTCGGTCAACAACAGAGTAAACGAGAAGAAAACCATCTGGAGGGCTCAGTCGGTTCAATTCCGTCTGAAAGTTATCCCAAAATAGGCAACAATCTCATCAATTTTAAAATTTTATGGCTTTCTCTGCTAAAGTTTTAGCACCCGGGTGTTTAATTTTAGCTACTTAGAATTTATGATGTAGCCTTGTAGACAACTTTGTGGTTTGTGAAATAGATCGCTTCTACTCTACTGGGTGGTTTTGGTTTGGTTGTTAGTTTATATTAGTGTTAGGTACCATTTTACCACTTTAAAGCTCTATACTTGTTTTGGTTTATGTCAAAATAGGTCAGCATTATTGCAAAGTTCTGTGGAAAAAATGTTTGGATTTTGACTTTGCGCTTAAATAAGATTTTATGAGACTAGGTGATGATAGAGATATTCCAGACTTTAAAACAAATTTTTGCAATAAAAGACTTAAGCTTTTTCTCAGTTTAAACAAGGATATTACTTCAAAATAAATTAGCGTATACCTTGTTGTACGTTTTAGAAAAACACATATTACATTCTTGACTTGCTTACCTTAGTGTTATTCATCTTAAAAAATGTCATTTCCGACTCTTCCCCGTTGAGCATCACGGTCACGGTTTTCTCTTCTTCAACATCTGAAATGTAAACAAAGATATTTCCTTCATTATAATTAGAAATATGACGATTGGCAAACGTTCTTTGGTTTCCTGTCCTAACCTTGTGAAACTTAAGTATTAAGTAGGGATAAAACATGATTGCTTTTTTTTGAACAAGCAGAACGTGACTTCGTCTAGTTTGAAATAAAAAAATCCTTGG
The DNA here is from genome assembly GCA_034696425.1 of Isotoma viridis. Classification (NCBI taxonomy): domain Eukaryota; kingdom Metazoa; phylum Arthropoda; class Collembola; order Entomobryomorpha; family Isotomidae; genus Isotoma; species Isotoma viridis. The sequence goes on along the minus strand of JAQGAA010002454.1, from coordinate 3,604 downwards.
ATAGAAAGAAATGTTATGTATTAGGTAGCTCGGTAACTGTAACTTGCAAATGCAATTAGTTCTGAATTTCAATTTTGCCAATATTATATTTGCACTATGACTTAGGTACTATTGTAAAAAAGCTTGTCTTGGGCTTCACGAATCCATTATCCGTATGTTTAGTTAAATTAGAATAAAACTGAAATCCTTACTACACTTTCCCTTTATCTGAGAGTCTTGTTCGTATAATACGGGTTGTATACGTGCGTGGGCGGAAGTGAAATGTGGATTCGGATTAATTTTTCAAATGACGTTGGATTTTGATTGTATTTAAGTCAGCTAAATCATTGATTGAAATTACAATTTGACCTTTTAGATCAATAAATTTATTTAGGGTTAGGTGATTATAGTTTGTGGAAATTACAGTCTTGTCGTCGTTGTCGTACATAAATATCTTTATATGTATGCTTTTGTTAGAATTTATCATCGTTTCCTTGATAAAAGTGTAAGGAAAGGATAAGTTGAATTTCCGTTTCTCATTACATGGTAGAAGAAAACTATTTCCTGAATTGCTAGTACAAGTACTGCGGCTTAGAATTTTCATATTTTCTAACTTCTTACTGTGGATGCGGGATATTAATTAGATTGGCCTTGACTTTCTTTACGCTTGCATCTCAGCTTAATAATTAAATGCACTGATTTTTCCTTGTAAAGTTTATATTATGCTTAATTAATTGGGTATGAAATACAAAATACTGCTTTCGTTGTAGATAATAAGGGGATTTTATTTTACTTGAATACGTAAATATGCATCCTCGATTTCAGGAAGTTACTTGTAATATTTATCCCCTACGGTATTACAGATTACAGATATGAAATGAGTAAAACAGCTTTGTACCTTGGAATAAGCATTTCGCGAGCCTTTCAGTTTGTTAAAGAGACAGGGTTTTAATGAGCTATGAGCTGTTTACTGCATGAGTTCGGAAGTTTGAATGTTTGATAATATAATGATGATGACTGATGACAAATAAATCGTAAGACTTATATAAACAGAGTGTGCAGTTAGTCAATCAATCAAAAGTAAAAGTCCAGCATTTATCGTTAATTTGAGAGCAAAAAGTACTTTGGGTTCAGCTAAAATTAGTTGAATCGAGAAGTTTTGAAATTTCGCCTTCTGCAGACATCAAAGAAACGCTGATCAATTCAGCAATTGTGTAATCGCATAAAATTTATTAGTTTTCCTTCCATGCAAACATTTGCCTATTTTCGGCATTTCTATTATTTTATTATTTACAAGTCATCAGTTCAGTTGTCAGCAGTAGAATAAAATAAATGTACCGACAAGACTAAAGGCGAAAGTTTCATTAATTATAAAAACTAATGATGGTTGTGCTGCGTAGGCTTGTAGCTTCATACTGCATATCATTAAAGTAGAAAGACAGTCATTGTGAAGTAGAATTAAAATTAATGTGTTTACTTAACAAAAATCCCTCTCCCCATATAATCCCCCAAGATTACAGAGCTTTTTAGATTATCTCACCCCCGTTTCCGTTCCCTCCCATGAAAATTTCCCATGCCCGATGCCCTCCAATGTATTGAATGTATGCTATGCTGCATTAAAGATGCTGTATTTCTATTTTAATGGTTTATAATAACATTAACAAGTACCGTTAATAATATGGTCCTAATTGCATTTAAATATTATATCGCATTATGATATTATATATGATGTGTATAGTTTAACGAAAACTATCATTAAATTGACTAAATTTCTATTAAATTACCTTTTTTTAAACAAACTCTTAGCTTTGAAATATCAAAGGCCTCTTGCCTCACAGAAATATAAAATATTTTAACCCCACCGGCTCTGATGTAATTGAGGTTAAAATATAACCCCCTCCCCACCAGGTTCTAATTAGAAAAAAGCGGTACCTTATTGTAAAACAATATCTCCAATGCAACCTCGCTCTAATGAATAATTAATGAGTATCCCACGACGATGAAAAGATTAGAGAAATGAATACGGGCACTTTTCTTTACGTAAATTCGTTAAATTGCAAACTGTTCTAATGCATAACATAAGGATTAGCAATAATCGGCAATGGTAATAATGGGTACGGTTCAATGCAAAGGTCTGTAACTGATTAAGGATGAATGCAAACCTATCTCTTTGTCATTTGAATAGCACATCACCCTCTAAAGGCTAGTAGACATTGGGGGCAATGTCTACGAGCCGTGATCACCCTCTTATCGAGTTTAGCATCACCAGGAAAGGAAAACCTTTTGAAATCAGATACTTAAAAATCTACTGAAAGAATCTTGAGGAAACTTTAATCCGTCAAATGCAATCCATTTTCTTCCCGTTCGAATTTTTAGTTTAAATTATGGACCCAATAATGCCCGCAGGATAACAATCCTTTTAGTACTACAACCAAAGACAAAGTTTTATACTGCATGGAATCGAAGTGAGAATGAATACACTGTTACTACTTTTGTATTGTAAGTAAAAAGTTTTTCTCTTGAGGATTTGTTAAAAAGGAGTATTGTATTTCGTGTTTCATCCATTGGTTTCTAGAATTTTTTTCAAATGTCTGCAGGGCTAAGACTTCCAACAAGGAAACATAGGGGACCCATTAGGTAGAAAAATTTATGTGCCATATCTTTCGAAAGTGCTTAAATCACCCAACGGCAAAAGAGGATCTCTAGAATTCAGCGATACCGTGTTTATTGCAAACTACTGCTGGCTGTCATTCTTTTTAGCTACATCTAAACTCACTACAAATAAGTTCACATAAGCCGTAAGTAGATTGACGGGATAGATAAAACACCACATATATACCCAAGGATGAATGAATGAAAAGAAAGAAAACTCTTTGAATTTTGGAAATAGAACGTACAGATGACATGGATGGATTGTGCCAAGAGTTGTGTAAAATTTAGGTCAGTTTAGTTGTGTGGTGACTTGACTTGTTGTGAGTGATGCATTTTTTCCATGGGGTGAAGTAGAAAAGCTTGCCAATTATTCACGAATGTATGTATCGTATCACATTCTATGTAATATTAGCAAAATTTGGGTTTATGCACAGATTTATTGAAGATAAGCTTTCTACAGTATTGATGATATGGACAGGACATAGGGCTAATTAACGAACTGTTCTTAAGAGTGAAAGCTGAATCTAGGAAAGAGAAAGTTTGTGTGTTTGAACAAATGGTTTTGGTGATGTTGATGTGGTTAGTTCCTTCCCTTTATTGCTCTTATGGTTCTAAAATCTACAGAAAATAGCCCGACTGTATATTTCCTGTGTTTGTCTGTGCTGTGTAAATAATTCAAACTTTTCCCCATATAATTTATATCCTTACGTTCACTGTGGCAACTTTTTGTTAAGGGTAGATCAAGTGAATCAAGAAAGAAACATAAGACCTCAAAAATTAAGATTAGGTTGCAAGAGAGGTTGTAAACAGAAACGATAATCTAGCTCAGTTAAGTTGGATGTAAACGAATTGTAAATTGAGGGATGTTTAAAACGGAAAAGTAAAGTAAAGCAATCAAGGGAAGGAGAAAGTTTGTAACGAGGATTTCATTACTTGTGTGTTATTGAAAAATAATATTATATTTAGTGGGATA
>JAQGAA010002453.1:0-12628 GCA_034696425.1 Isotoma viridis | reverse complement strand
CCGATCTAAATTTCTTTTTAAGTGCATTTTATTTCGAAACTTTAAGCAATAAATTAACATGAAGAAACAAACCGTCCATTCTCTACTTACCAATTCCGGGAGGCACAAAAAACCTTCATTTCTGCTGTTGTTAGCTTCAGTACTTTCCATTTTATTAATTTTGAGTTTTAATTAAAACGTAAAATAAGTTTTATTTCAAATTTGAATCCCTTAATATTAATATTTTAACGCTAGTAAAAAAATGTTGTATTTTATTGTACTCGAAAGCTATTTATATTTTTCTCTTGTTAAGTAGTTCCCCGAAAAAAGAACTGTAAAACCAAAAAGATAGTATACACTATATACACACTAACTTGTAACAAGTAACAAATTAACTTGTTTATTGCTGGAAGGTCAAGTAGAAATTAACCAAAAATACACAAAAGGTATATCTGAAGTTTATATGAATGTTACTAGGAATGTAGGAAATCAGCATTGTATATCGTTGAATGTGAATATCTTGATAAAACAAGAGACGATGGCATGGATGCCGGATGCCGTAAAGATAAGAATTATCAGTCTTTAGTAGATTTACTTCATTAGTCATATTGACTTAAACATACTTCTGGACATGTTGCTTAGATTAGCTATAATTTTTAAGATTTAGCTATTCATTCATATTCTGTTGATGATCCGGTGCATTATTGCTACTTTTGCTACCCTGCTAAATTACCTGCCGGTCATATAAACCGGCCCTATCTTTTGGGTGAATGAATTTAGGAAACATACAATGAATAACGAAGGTGAACTCTGATGACCATTCATCCTATTCATCATTTCCTAGAATTCTTATTTGGGATTTGCACCATAGAATTCAGAATTAAAAAAAGTACAACAACTTGTCTGTTCTAATAAACATTGAATCATTAGAAATGTAAAAATGATCTGTCAATTGAACTTCAATCCATAGTTAATTAGTTGATTGATTTCTATGGATTTAGTGATAAAAGCCGTAGTAGTTAAATTTTGACTGACACTGATTCTGACGTGACTGTGATTGAGCACAGCAAAGGAACGGTAGCACAACAAAGACCTATTTGTGAAAGACTAACTCATGCGATTCCAGAAGCGGGATACCGGCTTCCGATACTTTTTTTGCATCATGTTCGCAATCATAATAAGAAACTTCTAGAATTTTTTCTAAACTCTTGTAAATTTGAAATTACTTAAAATCTATTTCATTTTTGTGTTTTGTGTTTTGTAAATTGTAAATTGCATCCATTTCAAAGATTATAGTTCATAGTTATCCTGAAGCCAAGAAAATTGGACATGTTTGCGCTTATCGTTTCCGGAAGACTGGTAAGTTAACGTTAGCACAGCGTGCAGTGTGCAGCGTTCAGCAGCGTTGACGCTATTAATGTGTAATGTGTAATGTGTAATGTTGAATGCTTAGATTAGATAACATATATTATATCTGTTATCTAATCTAAGGTTGAATGCGTAAGGTGTAATACTTGTGAAATTGTGTGACCTGACCACATCACAATCACATCCACATTCAACATTACAAATGTTTCGTTGTTTCGTATCTATTTTCTGTTTGTGGTTTGCATTTGCATATATTAATTTGTAATTAGATTATTTCATATTTTGTATTTCTAATTTGATATTGATATTTATTTTTAATTATTTTTAGGTTCAAACGAATTTTGTCCAGCTGCCAGCAGACATCACAAAGTTTGTGATAGACATACCACAAGCGGATTCAATCAATCATGTAGTAGTATTTCTTACTGGAACTGAGCCATTTCCACCTGGTAATGAATAACAACTTAACAACTTTCAACTTTCATAGTCCTTAGTCCTTTTCCTTAGTACAAAGTATAGGAATGATGATGAAATTGCTAATTAAATTACATTTATATAATAGGGATGGGAGGTCAAATCTATTTTAGCTGGCCAGACCCCCAAAATCAAATAGCGTGGCATTTACTCGGTCACATTTCCAATGAGAAGCCTTCAGCCATATTCAAAATTTCAAATCTTAAGAAGACAGTAGATCCTGTACAAGGAAATCCTATTAATTCAATGCTTTTTGGGTTACCAGCCCTGTCATCAGCTCATAACGCTCAGATTGGAGTTTCAATAGAACCCTTAGATGTTATTTTACAATCAACACCAGCAGCAATGACTGATCCCTCGAAAGTTTCTAATTTTGTTGAATACACACAAAAGATGTTGGATAACTTCGTAAACTATGTAACAAGTTTTGGAGACTCGAGTAATATTTCGTTACAAACGGTGACTCACTGGTATGAAAACTTTCAGAGGAGACTTCAAGCAGATCCAAACTTTTGGCGATGAAGAAATACATTTTCATTTTGAACAATCAGTCACTTTGAGGCCTAACAATATATCAATACAGCTCGCAAGTTTACTACGTACACACTTAACTGTTTAAGATAAGATTCAAGAACTTTGTATTTTTGCGTGACAAAAGTAATTGCAAGTTCAATTTAAGTGTGCGAAATTGATATAAATATAGATGAGTATACTATCAATTAAATTATCAATCAATTGAACAACATAATGATGAATACCGGTGCAGTGTTAAAAGTTAATCGAGTGATTCCTTTTTTCTTCCAATAGTTCTTCATATTTCCTTGAATGCTTTAAAAAACTATACAATCTTTCATATACTACTTCAGATTTAGATTTAAGTATGCAATGAAAAATAGGGTGAACATATGTGCATAAGTGTCATGTGTCAGTGTACCATGAACTTAACAGTTTAGCTCGTTGACTTTTTGTAAAGCTTCATGAAATAATGGCAATGTGTATAATTAAGAAGGCTCAGAAGAACAATAATACTAGCAAACCTGTTCATATACGTTTATACTATTATACTTAACAGGTAACAGCCTCGCCTACTACGTAACCAACAATGAGTTAAGGGGGCTATAATACCTAATACCATACCCAGGCCCAGAAGGGTGCAGATATTGATAATGATGGAGTGTCACAGTCACAGTGTCAATATAAAAATAAAGCTGGTCACACTATACTGTATGCAACAAATATTTTTACCTATAACTAAAACTTATTTAAAAAATCTTTCCTAAGGAAGTTTTTTAAGCTGAACACCTTAATTTATCTCGTGTGATTATTGTATGATTGACGATAAATAGATAATATTGGTATCACGTATGTATCAGAATCAGAGCTTGGTCTGTATGTCTTTTTGAAATGTTCAAATAGGACAATAGGAGTGTTTAAAAAAATGTTTGTGATGTATTTTTAAGCTGATGGGAAATAAAATGTTTTGCATATTATGTATTATTGAAGCCCTAAATCTCTTCCTGTCTGTAGGTTTTGTACAAACAAGTGCATTATGTTGGCTTTTTTGAGTTTTTTGGAAGGTAGATAAAAAAAGGTCAGAAGGTCAGTGAAGACGAAGGTAGATAAAAGGTCAGAAGGTCATTGAAGGCAAAGGAAGGTAACATTATATTTTGTATGAAAGACTGGAACTTAAAAAATCAAATGCTGAAATCCTTGGCTTATTGTGTCTTCTGAACTTTTTTGCAATTGAAACTCATAGACAAAAAGGGATAAAAAAAGTAGTTATTTATATTACACAAAGCGGGAAAACTAATAATACAATAATTGTCGTGTTGTTGTGTTGATTTTCTTGTCTCGTGTTTTAAAAAAATTTGTATTGTGTATTGTGTATTGTATTGTACTAAATTGTGAATTCAGAATTGTAGTCAGTACTTTTGCGGTCAGAGCCAGAGCCAGTTCACAGTTTCTCTGTTGAACAATTATAAAGTTGATATTGAATTGAATTATTTGCGCAATCATTTCACATTATTTTTGCATTTGTGATTACAGATTAGATAGTTCGAATTCGAATCGGAAGAGAAAAAAAAATCCCGGATCGAGATGTCGTCGTCGTCAAACCTAAACTTGCTGTCTTCGGCCGAGTTGCGGAAGAAACTGTTAGAGTATGGAAAAGACCTTCCTACGTCTGTTGGCAAGGATTTCCAGGTTAAAATCTTACAGAAGGTCATGAAAGAGAAGAATAGTGCAAAGACTAAGGCAAAACAACGAAGTCCATCACCAGTCTATGAAGAACCTGAATGTGAACCGGACCCTCTCCCTGTCAAGAGGAAGCGGCCGACACCCTCGTCCGATTCTGTCGCATCTGGTATTCCGGCGCCCAGAAGAAGTGTCAGTAGGTCTATCGCTACTACTCGCACCAGTAGTACGCGTATGACTCGAAACTCTATCGCCTCACCGTCTGCCCCTGAAAGTAAGAACCTCATGCATATCTTACGTGATTTATAATCAAGTTCAAATGTGGATGTTTACTTGCGCGTCATAACGCTAACGCTAAGTATATAAGTCTAAATTAAAAATTATGGCGATTTTGAGTAGCTTTTAGGGCTCGGAATATGCAACCATCATCGTCTGAAGAAGAAGTAGAAGATCCCCCTGAGGTATTGAATAGAAGAGGACGCCCTTCTATAGCCAGGAGAGCTACTCCTACTCCCCAACGCGAGCAACAAGTTGAAGAAAGTTTTCCTACTAAAGTACTTTCCAACCGATTGAACCGAACTTCCATTACTCACAAAGCTGGAGCGAATCAAGTGATTAAAACGCTTTCACCGCAACAGCAAGCAATTAATACATCTCAATGGTGTCGAACTAACTTTGAGCAAGTAAATCTTAACGGATCTGGGGAAGGGCCTTCTTACTCAAATATGTTTGGACTTGTCATTTCCGGACGAATGGTAATAAAATAAATACACATTGTCGGACTAAATTATGTAACATCATGCAAGGGCAACTAACACGGATTGATTCTAAATCATTGAGAGTTGTATATTGAGTTAAGATTTTATTTTAATTTGTTTCCTTTACTCAGGTTCAGTCAGAATTCCTTCCGAATCAATCAGCAAACCCAACAAAATTCAGAATTGACATCGAGCAAGCGGATGCGGTTGAGCATATTGTTGTGTTTCTTTCGGGAAATCAGCTCTTCCCTCAGGGTAAGTTATAGAAAATTTTGAAGTAGCGGTACCGAAATACCGAAAGTAATGTAAAGGTACTTTACTCGTTGTTGGTAAATATAAATATTAATGTTTACGTTTTGTTTACAATGTTTCAATAGGATTCGGAGGACAAGTATATTACGGGTGGTCAGACAACCGGACTCAGAAAGAAGAGTGGCATTTGCTCGGACATATTACTAACGACCGTCCTTCAAGGATTTTCAAATTGACTGAATTTCGAAATCATATTTCTGCTTTGTCTCAGGAAATGGGTTGTTCTTCCTGTGTTACTCAATTAGGAATCTCAATTGAACCAATAAGCGTCATCTTGGATTCGTACCATTATAATCCAGACACTATGCTTTAATTTTTCGTTTCTCGATTAATTTTAATTTTTTCTGCATAAAATCTGTTTCAAAAACTAAATTGTGGGGTATATCATTATTTTCATTACCTGACTACTTTGTACCAAAAGCTGAGTTAAAAATGGAAGTAAGAATTGAAACTGTGTATATATAGTTGAAATAGTCTAGTAATTTTACCAAGTCAAGATCGCTGCGTCGCGTCGTTGAATGAATAACTTATCGCTAGTTATATTCCCTTCTGGAGACTGTACAATGTAATGTAATATTTACTTACTACTACAAACAAGTGTCTTTTTTGTATATCTGGAAACTCAAAAAGTTACAGAAGCAAAAATAGAAATTAAAGTTAAAATAGAAATAAACATACCTAACAACAACAATAATCGATTAGCATTATAATTTAATAATTTTAGACTTTTCAATAAAAACTTGATTTTTAGACCAATAAAAATATAAATTTTTGTAATTCATTCATAGTAAATCAGTTCTTCAATTATTGTCCACCCTTAAGGACCCTTAAGTAATAAAGTTGACGCATTTTCTTTTTTTCTCTAGATTATTCATATGAAAATGGAAACAGAAAGTAGGCTATATACATCAATTTACATTTTACCTTTAATACCCCATGGGGACTTTAACATAGAATTAAGACATTATAGACTTCTTCGTCTCGTCCGTGTGTGGTGGGCCTCCATCCGTGTCTTATTTTCGCAAAGAAAATAAGTGTTTTTTATTCTTTGATAAATCCAGTGACAAGTAGTGTAGTAGTATAGTGGCTTGGCAATGCAAATGAAATATTGACTAGACTGGATATCTCTTTCTTGTGTGTGTACTCCTCTGCCTGCACACTGCACTGCATTTCGCATTCTTCTTCTTTTTATTGTACACACACAATACAAAAACAGTGTGGATCTATCTCATCTTCCAGAGATGCCAATTTACTCCATACTATTTTTTGCCCATCTTGAAAACGTATCATCATAATACGATTTCTTCTTAGACGGTCCTCTGTCACAAAAATACCTTCCTTGTATTCCTACTGAACGAATACTACTTTCGTCACGTTTTTATAGTACAAATGCTTTCCATGTGAGTATCTACCAATTTATACGAAAAGGAAGGAATACCTTGGGGGCCTTTTACGAATTAAAACAAATTAATTAATTAATTTTTACACAAATTACTTAATGTTTTAAATTGAAATTAATTTATGACTAAAACGTAACAGGTCAAGGGTCAAAGGTAAAAAAAAAAATGTTTCAAATTCGATTCATAAATGTGAAAAAATCTCGAAATTGAAAACTCTTATTTGTAAAATGAAATTTACCTTCTGAAATTTCTACCTTAAAATTACCTTTTAAAAAGGTTAATTAAAATTCCCCCCCGGGGGAACTAATTAAAATTACAGTAATTTCAAAGAAAGACTGACTGGTTTTTTTTGTGGGGCGGAAGGAGTTGACCCATGTGTGAATAAAGTTGTAGTTACTTATGTTGATAGGTTTTGCCGGCCATTGATCAGTGTAAAAGAAGTGACGGCGGGAGAGGAGCGGGCGATCTTAAAGCTTTCACTCATCAGTCGAAAATGGCTTCGTTTGAGTCGCTGTCCGACGCTGATTTACGAAAAAAATTACTCGATTTCGGATATGACGTCCCTGTAGCCCTTAACAGGGACTTCCTTATTACCAAGTTAGAAAAGGTCACAAGTAACAAACCACCTGAGAGGTCAAAGGCTGCCAGAAAATCAACTCCTCCGGTTCCCGTTTCCCGACCCCCTACCACGAATAGTTCAACCAAAAACAGCCGTCTCTCACTCAATGAAACTGGTATGAATTCTTACTTTTTTTGTTTAGCATGTAAGGTCAAAGGTTAGTTGTGAAGGGTCACTAGTAGTTGTCGCTTCTTTAGCAGTCAAAATTTATGTTATTTAAGACGTAGTTTCTTCGTGAGAGGAAGGATGCTCATTTGCATAATTTACTTTAGGTGATGATCTCATCTCAAAGAAATAATTACGAATAATCCACTTAGCGCAAGGTCAAAGGTTGCTAATTTATCTGAATGGTCTTTTCTGTAAAGTACAATCAACTGGTAATATGTAATATGTGGTGTGCATTGTTGATTGTGGCAAATGGACCTTTCCCTTTTTGCTATTAGGTAGTCAGTAGTGTGTATAAGTCATAACATATAAATAATAAAGTTCATTTCATGTTCTAATTGTGTGTGACTTGTTGCTACTTAACAGGACTGAAGCAACGCCAAGGTTCGAGGGAACCAGAGTTTGCGTCTTTATCTACCGGTTCATCGTCCAATTCCAGAGGACGTAAATCTTTGGGTTCAGCTTTAAATGCAAGTCCAGCAAAGTCTACAGTCTCAACGGAATCTACTCGGTCTACTGGGTCAACGGTCAGTTTAACAACAAACAGCCGGCGATCCCTTCAGAGGCAAAATGTTTATTTTGTTGACCAACCAGAACAACTCACCGGTGGAAGATTGAATTCCTTGGTTGAAGAACGTCATGTACAAGAGGAAGACGAAGTAGAAGACGAATATGACGATGATGAAGAGGAGGAGGATGAAGATGAAGATGATGATATGGACGTAGATGAAGACGAAGGTGTTGAAGAAGGTAAAGACGTTATTTTTATTTAGTAGCTATCGCGTTAGCGGAATGGTTATAACTTATTACTTATGTATATGACTGGAAAAAAACTGCTAATTAAGTACGTACAAACCCTAAACTAATCTCTTTTGTAAAACCAGATATGCAAGTCCAAAAAGCAATGAATCGAGCCAGTACCACCGCATCATCTAGTTTTAATTTTGGCTCGCCAATGTCAACACTCACACCACCATCATCCTATCTCACAAGACGGACTCGAGCTAGCGAGACTGCCTCATCGCCATCCAGGGGATCTAGAGCAGGTGCTGGTGGGGATAGTAGTTCATCATCCAATTCAAGATTTCAATCATATTTAAATTATTTTAAAGGAGGATCTGAACCTCAGATGCCAAGAGGTTTCATCTCACCTTCGACAACAAGTCAAGGTAGCTACTTTTATTCATCTAGCCCCGGAACGCCTTCTTCGACGGCTGCAACAGCAGGAAGTCCCTCATACCGATCTTATGGAGAGATTTCTGGTGATGAGTCCGAAGAGGAAGAAGGAGAAATTAGAGATAGTCGGATGAGAAAAGCTTTAAAAAATGTCAACCCTGTGAACTGGATCCCAAGAAATGTAAAAAGTTGGTTCTCGTCATCAAATGCTGGAAGTCCAGCTGATGAACGACAGACTGAAAACTATGGCTATAATAGAACCTCGTCAAGTAATAACTATTCAACAGCCCCTTCAACTCCCGTTTCAAGCTATTCTGGGGGAAGATACTCTTCATCATCGTCAACGACTACTGGACTGAATGGTCACTGGGGACCTGCGTCTGCTAGCTTAGCAAATCGATTATATTCTCCTGCAACCCCTCCACCACCAATTCCTCCTGCCATGGCTGCTGGTCGACAAGCAGGATTCAAAGCGTTTTTCTCACGAGGAGAAAGAAATGGATATGGATATGGGGGAAATAATACTGCAAATGGTGGTACAACTGACTGGGCGAGTTCTTCACATCTCATTTCCAAAATCCTCGTCTTTGTTTTCATTCTGGCTTTTCTAGCTTTGGGAGTAGTTTACTATTACAAGTCAACATTGATTGCTCCAGAGAATGGTATTGCAGTGGTTAATGGCGGAAGTGAATCAGGTTCAACTGTGAAATATGAAAAATCGGAAATTACTCCACCACCACCTCCTGCTAATAAGAAACTCGTCACTTCCCTGAACTACCCTATTTGTGGATTGGATGGTGTCGACTTGGAGGTATGACTAATGACTTACTGTTGTCTTTAAAAAATATTGATATAATGCATGTCTAATTGAAAACTTACCTTCCTTGTTTTTTTCAATTGTACAGGCTTGTGTTTCGAAGGATATGATAAAAAATTCCACGAAACTTTTTAAGGCACTAAAGGAAGAGCTTATAGAAAGGGGAAAAAATAAGGGTTGTCGAGATGGAGCGGAAGACCAAATTAGCTTACAGAGTGCCAAAAATCTACTCTATCGTCTTGTTGATCTGGTATTTACCATTTTTTTCAGAAAAATAAAAACACACCCAACAGAATTTTTTGCTAAATGGTAAGATTTATTTGAACTGAATTTAATTTTGCAGAAAAAAACGGAAGTGGATAACGCATTTGAAGGATTGCTTTTGCTCGTGACTGAAAATCCCAGTTGTGGGATAAAAATTGAACCAAAGAGCATTCCGTCTGACGAAGATGTTAGCGCCCGAGATATTCGAACTCTTGATTATAACGTAGCTACAATTACTGCCGTGGGAATTTCTCCCAGTTTCATTTGTACAATTGTAGCCGCTTTCTACAGCCTTTTCATGTACATTGTGTTTATTGCGACGGGTAAGTCAAAGTTTATAAATTTGATTTGCATTGTCAATTGTGTTGTCAGTCTATTAGGTCCATTATGTATGTGTATGTATGTGTTTCATGTACCACATTGCAGCAATAATCAAATTATACTTCTTCTCTTTTCAGTGAGTCTCCTAGGCTATGGTGGATATAGAGGAGTTCAGTACTGGCAAGGACGCAAGAAGCGAGAAGAGCGTGAGATGTTTGAAATAATTGAAAGGATTTTAGACATGCTTAATCAGCAGTACGAACTTTCAAGGTTAGTGTATGATTATTTAAATTAAAATTTCATTCTGTAAACTCGAGACCTTTCTACAATTTTAAATACTAATTAATATGATTATTTCATTCAGGAGCGTTGACGGAGAAGTTGACTCTTTCTTAGCTGTGAATCACATTAGGGACGACATATTTCCTCTTCGAGAACGTAAAATGAAAGATGCCTTATGGAACAAAGTGGTTCAACACATATCAACAAGTGAATCTCGGGTACGGGAAGAAATTCAGCACATAAGTGGTGAAGAATTCCGAGTTTGGCGATGGTTGCCTACGGCCAGTCCGCTTGCCTCAAGAAAGTTCGCAGGTTCACCCAATTCTCAAGTTCGAAAGAGTAGCCGTCACTCATTGCCACCGCAAATTTCTTCAGGAGGAGCAAGTGCTTCACCTTCATCAGGACTCTACCCTAACTTAGGAGCAATGGAGTTGGATAGCAGTGGGGCTGGGTCTTCTCCTAATTCTTTTAACAACAAATGGCAAGGACAGGCTTTTGAGATGTTCGATGGAAGCCCTAATGCTTTGCCAATTATACCCACAACTTGTTTAAAGATTAGACAAATGTTTGATAATGAAAGGTACGTTGTTAAACAGGATAAATATTAAATGAAATAAGGATTTGCAAAACAATATCAATTCATTCTAAATATTCATTTTGATTAATATATTATTTTATTGTAGGGACTCGGGTGAACCCGCAGGTCATCGAATTGAGCGTGCTATTTTGGAGAAATGTTCAAAGTCTAAAATTCTTCATATTGGAATTGAGCATGGATCCACTGACGGTTGCGTCTATGTCCGATGTCTAACTAAAGATGATGCCCGGGCTGCATACAGCTCTCTCCATGGATGGTGGTTTGATGGTATGTAAACTCAAAATTGTTTTTCTTCAATGCGTTGAGTGTGTATCTTTGAAAAATCTCATTATTTAAGTAAACGCTTTTTACTTGTATTTAAACCGAAACCAATTGAACCATTCCTTTTTATTTTCATTTTTTCATAGGTCACTTACTATCAGTGAAATTCCTTCGGGAAGAGCGTTACTTCACTCGTTTTCCAGAAGCCAAGGCTCGAACCATCCCGTTGACTCTCTTAAATCCAACTTTGCCTCAGTCACACCCACTGTCAAGCCAACAAAACTACTCGAACACAATGAATATCCGATCCGGAACCGGAAGCACAACGACAACAAATACTACAGGCACAGGTGGAGGGACAAGTTCTGTAAGAGTTCGCCACACAATGGGATACTAGTAGTATCTATTCTAATTTAAGTTTAAATACAAAAATAAACTATCAAACCAATTGTAAGTTCACATTAGTAATTTTAGTAGAAGCAACGCGCGTAACTCAACGTTAATACATGGAGATCTTATAGTTAGTGAGGGCTAAGAGAAGAAAGAAACGAAAAAAGGGTATTGGATATTTTAAATGTTGTATCGTACCCTCGTCATCTTGTATCAGTACCGTAGTAGATTTTTCAAATTCAAAGTATCTAAACCGTACATTTATATAAGAAGAACAATTACATTACATATTTCTTTCAGTAAAAAAATTAATTAACACGTTTGGACTGATTAGTAGGCATTTTATGAATATCATTGTTGTATTGTATGTATTATTATTACTACTATTCTAAAACGTATAATATTAATTACTAACTACCACTACTGCTAATACTTCAACAACTTCTTGTATCAATATTCTACTAGAAGTGAGTGATTATATAAAGTGGTAATTTTATTATTATTTAAATTCTTCTTATCTTAAGTCTTAATTAATTCATTAATTATTATCTCTATAACATATAAAATATATAGTTAAGGTTGAAATACTGCTTATGTGATTAGTTATTACTGGAATTTACAAAACTTCAAAAGCTGTAACTGGATTAATTTAAAAGTGTTTAAAAAGGTATAAAAAAGCTACAATGCCACTATATACTACGCTATTATACTACAGTTTTTTTGAGCAAATGTTTGTAACTCTGTTTTAAAAAATTTAAAATGGAAGTTGGTTTGGGGCCTTCGGGGTAGATTTTTTGGACATTATTAGAAAGAAAAGGATTGAGATGAGCAGGATTTAATATAAAGGTTTGTAATCCACTCAATCAGCTTTGAATTCAGACTGTATTGTAATAATCAACAAATAATATTATTACTTATAAAATTATTTAATTAATTATTATTATTATCACACTTATCTATCATCCCTGGGTATAGATAACCTTTTCAGCAACAGAAGTGCATTCTCTCCTAGTATAGAAGTATATATTGATGAGGACTTATGCCTTATTTAACAAGGGATGAGTCAAGTTTTAAATTATTTACAATGAAAGAAAAGATTTTCAACTTTTTTAACACAATAGTAATGTTCACTTCTGTTAATTTACAAAGAAAAGAGTTTATTATATTATACCCTGGGATGAAGGTTTGAACCTTTGAACTTGTAACTGTAACTCGTAACCTGAAAAGTAACCTACAATCATCATAATACGT
>JAQGAA010002452.1:0-12630 GCA_034696425.1 Isotoma viridis | reverse complement strand
TTTTTTTACTTAAAAAAATCCCCCACCGCCGCTCTTATAAAGATCCTTCACAAAAATCACATTTCTTTTACAAACCAACAAGCCAACCTGGCCCAACGTACTTACTTTCTTCTATCATTTTATGATTTTTTAACTTGCTAAATGCACTTCTCTGCCTCTTCCCTCTCTATGCTGCATTTTATGAATGATCTCCCTTTAGGTGACACTTTTCTGAAGAATCATGAACTACTTATTTTTCCTTTTTTAACAACAAACGTATCAAAGTACTAGAAAAAAGTAGGATGGACAAAAAAGATCAAAAGCTCAACTTTGTACTTTATTAAAACATTCTTGTTTAGGATAAAGTACAAGTGTTGCATTTTTTACTACGTTTTTGTTGCTCTGATTCTGAAGAAAAAATACACTTCCTCAAAGAAATTACTTATCAAGTGAAGACCAGCATAAGGAGCTAAATGGAATAAATGCCGACAAACTTTGACCAACCATCCAAAAGTGAATTCATTTATGCTTTTTTGAGTCTATTTTATGAAAAGGAACTTTTCACTCATGAGAATTATACTGTGAGTAAAAAGAGCTCTTGAGAGTATTTCTCATCTTCTTCTTGTGTATTTTGAATGTATGGCATAAACCTTTGTGAAAACTTTTTCCCTTTCCTTTTGTATATTATGTAGTTTTTTTAAAATTTATTTTTCTTTTAGTTATTTCATTGACTTCGAGTGGTTTGACAGAAGTGGTGCTGTGGTCATACAGCTACTTAGGAGTGGGTGGGTGCATATATGGATTCAATGATCTCGTCCAATTTCATTTCATTCAGAAGGACCCAAAAGTAGTCCGATTGAATGAACTTCCTTAGTGTTGGTTATGGGGTTTCTTAATAAATCTTGTACATTCGTTTTTAATCATTTGATTCAACAACTTTCATACCTAAAATGCTTTACAAAATTAAGCCAGTTTTTTCAAAAACTTAGCAAATTATTTATAAATACACTTTGAAAATCTGCTATTTCTGTGTACTTTTTGATGCCACTCATTCTCTCTTAGTATTTCGGAATGTGTTAAGCAAAACCTTGTATTCGTATGTCAATTTCATCTTCAGTTTTCACGATGTTGTTGTCCATCTTTATAACTTCAAGAAGGGCAACAAAAAACTCAAAGGGACTTTTATTTCCACTTGAACTAAAAAGCACACTCTCAATCTTTTCTCCACAAAGCTTTTTGTCCTCCTTTTTCTTCAAACTGGAGAGATCAATAACTCAATTGTTGAATAAAAATATACTCTTTTATAAAAATACAATAAACGTATTTGTTGTTGTTGTATTTTGGAAATTTATTTTAAAAGGTTTCCTTCCTGGAATAAGAGATAAAATGTATGGAGGATGCAATAAAATGCACTGCTGAATTACAATGCACTTTTTGTGACAATATAATTTCAGGTTACACAAAATGCGGTCAAGTAGAATTTATAAAGTTTCCGAGTTTCTGGTCTGATCCGACACTTTAGCTAACTTTATCAGCAAATGTTTGCCAGTTTCAAAGTAATCTTTAAAGTAATTTTTCCTTTCTTTTAGATAAATCAATAATAATGCTAATGTTTCGTTGAATTTTTATAATAATTTCGAAGGTAGCAATTTATTCTAGCAATGAGTTGAACTGTCAACTTCTTTATTTTGCATAACAGTTTACATTTGAAGTAAACTCATCAATTAACTAATTTTAAATTTTAAATTATTAATGTTAGTATTGTAGAATCTATAAAGTTGATGGTACAAAAGTATTCGTAAAAAAATGAATTATAAAAGTATTAAATCAAAAATCAAGTTACAAAGCACCAAAAACATGTTCAAAAACAAGCCTATTCTCAACAGCTTAAAAAATAAAATTATTTTATTTTCATTTATGACCAAAATATTTTTTTTAAATTCCTTCATGGTCAATGCAGTCATTAAACATTAGAAGATCAAGCAAAAATTACAATTCCATTATTACCCGACAAAAAGGCAGCCCAATGCCACCCAAAAGTCAGAAATGAACTGAACTTAGTATTGTTGTGATATGCGATAACTCTGGCAAAAGCTATCATTGTTATTAGATTCTATTAATTTTGCAACATTATTAGAAAAACTTTTGTTACAAGACATAACAATAACCTTTTCTAAAAACTCATTCTTTTTTATATTCAAAGATCAAACAACACGGAAAATTCCCGTCCCTTTTTTAAAACACGATTCAATTGATAAAAATGCATGCGTGTGGAAAGTAAAATCTATAAAGCGATGGTACATGGAAATAAATTTAAAATTTAAAAAAAAACTCAACTTTTAATCGATTTCATCAGCATTGTTAAAAGATCCTAGCATGATTAGTTAAAAATGTATAAGGTTTCATTTTGGCCACGAGGAAAAGTGATTGGAGGTACGAGTGCCATAAATACAATGATATACATGAGGGGAAACCGTAAAGACTATGACCGCTGGTCTACAGGTCAGAAAATAATAAATGAAAATAAATAGTAAAAAATTTCAATTTTAAAGAAAGATGATTTTAATTTTTTTTTAATTTACAGCTGGAAACCCTGGTTGGTCATACGAGGAAGTTTTGCCATATTTCAAAAAAGCAGAGCATCAGACTGATCCTTTCTTAGCTGACGATAGTATGTACCAATTGTAAAGATTTTTATGCAATTTGATTACATTACTAGCTGGACCTTCCTACAAATCCCAAAATTAATTACTTTAATAAAAGAAATTGCTCTTCCATTTATTTAGCTCATTTTCATGGAACGGGAGGTCCACTTGTGGTGCAAAACCCAAGACTTATGTCCCCAATAATGAAAGCATTCTTGAAGGCTGGGAGCTATTTAAATTATGATATAATTGATCCAAATGGAAGACAACAAACTGGTAAGTAGTTATTTAAATGATGTATACAAATGAATTAATGTATAAATGAGAGTGACATTTTCATTAGGGCTTAAAGCTAGACTAACTTTTGACAAATGATTTCCATTTTGTCACGATCACATCACGTCAGTAAAAGAGATAAGCAAATTAGAAAATGCATTTTACATTAATAAAAAAAACGTGATGATGAATGTATGAGCAATTTTATAAAGTGTAGAATGTAATGAAAATGATAATTAATAAGTTGTCTGAAAATTGTGTCTACTTTTTTACAGGGTTTTCATCCTTTCAAATGACAATAAATAATGGCATCCGATGGTCAACTGCAAGAGCTTACATTAGGCCCGTAATGCACAGGGAGAATTTGCATGTCTCTTTGTATTCTACGGTTCATCGTGTGTTATTTGATGAACATAAAAGAGCAGTAGGTGTTGAATACATTAGAGATGAAAAGATTTATACAGTCTATTGCCGGAAGGAAATAGTAGTTTCAGGTGGAACGATAGGATCTGCTAAAATTTTAATGTTAAGTGGCATTGGCCCAAAAGACCATTTAAATGAAATTGGGGTTAGTAGTAGTAGTTAGTCCGAAAGTTATCAATCTAAAGTGTTTTTGTCTCGTTTAAAATGCTTTAAAAATTGAAACAAAACTTTCCACAGTATAAATTATGAATATTCACGAATTTTATGATTTTATCATGAATGGTTTACTATGTAACGCTTAATGCTACCATTTGTATGCCAATGTAGATCCCAGTTATTGAAGATCTGCCTGTGGGCAAAAATCTTCAAGATCATATGGGTGCGTTTGGTCTATCTTGGACAGTTAAGAAAAAAGGGGTTGCTTACTCATTGCTTCCTTTGTTCAATCCACTGACGCTTAAAGAATACTCAATGCATCATACAGGTGTGTCTATCATTTTTAAGCTTTTGTTGTATTTAGCCATGTATTATGTATTATTTTAATTTTTAATGCTAAAAGGACCCTTCGCTGAGACAGTTGGAGTAGAAGGAAATGCTTTTGTTCACAGCCGTTACTCAAATGAGACTGAAGATTGGCCGGATATCCAATTATTTTTTCTGTCAGCTACCCCTGTCATTGATGGAGGTGGAGGTTTTAAGGACTATTTTGGGGCCAGTTCTGAGGTTTTTAAGTTTCAATTTTTGTATTTACTCATCGTAACTCGGTAGTAATTCGGGATTATTACTTTCGATGAATTCATGAAAATTAATTCGGGTGAATTTTATTTAGTTGCTGGATACTTTCTACAACCCCATTAAGTTTAAAGATGGATTTTCAATAGTCCCTGTATTACTGAGACCACATTCAAGAGGATATATACAGCTAAGAAGCAAAAATCCATTTGATATGCCAATAATTGAGCCTAACTTTCTTGCAGACCGTAGAGATTTTGATGTTTTACTAGACGGTATAATATATTTTTCATTCCTACTAATTATGCTATGGCTTGTTCTTTAACGATTAGAACTTATCTTTAGGTTTAAAACATGCAGTTAAGATAGGCAACAGTCCACCATTTAAAAAATTTGGAGCAAAAATGCATCTAGGAAGGTTGCCTAGATGTCCGGATCTTATGCCCGGATCAGAAGCGTATTGGATTTGTTTCGTACGACATCATGCAAATACAGAACACCATGTAACAGGAACATGCAAAATGGGACCTCATTATGACCTTTCCGCTGTTGTCGATGCTGAGTTGAGAGTTCATGGAGTGTCAGGTTTGAGAGTTGCGGATGGCTCTATTATGCCTTATGTTGTGAGCGGAAATACAAACGCTCCAATTATCATGATAGGAGAAAAAGTTTCTGATATTATTAAACGAACATGGGTGACCTAAGGTATTTATGATTGACTGACTTACTTAGTTCAAAGTATTTATGATGTTGATGATGCAAATATTTTTTAACTTTAAATAAATGAATTTATTAAATACTGATATACATTTAACCCAGGTTTATTTGATTTCAATTTAATCACAACAGCACAAATTCGAATGATCAACATTTCACAATAATGTTAGCACTATCCGTAAATGGAAACAATATCTAGTTATTACTGAACATAGTTCCCTAGTAAATAATTCGAAGACACCAATTGCAATTTAAAGCGAAAGCACTCAGTTTTTAAATTCGTTTACAGCAGCATAATACAAAGGCACTTATTACAAATAGTTTTTTGACGTTATTAGCTATTAATAATCAAATTTTTAGGCACAGCGATGCTCCATTTTACAATATGCATAGTTTACGTTGGAAGAGGTAAGATATATGTAAACCTTTGGTACTTTGGCGTTAGCAGAATGCTACACAACAACTCTTAATTAATATAATTAGGTAATATAATTAGAATAAACGTGATAAGATATAAATTTACAGTACCAAAATGATATAAGTACCAAGAACTCGAGCAAATTCTTTAAGCACGAAGTAATTAACAGTATTTGGTACTTTAATGATGTGACGCTAAGCAGACTGGTATTGGATATTATTTGTAATTACGTGAACGTATTATGATCATACATATTGTATCCCAAATATGTAGTAATCTGGACTAGAGTTATGAGTAAACGTTAAATGAATGCGAAGGTACAATAGAAATTGAGATTCATTACAAAAAAGGAATGACTTCTCTTATACTTATAATGCAGTAAGTAATAATCAGTCACTCAAAGGAAGTCAAATGTCCCCTCAGATCTTCCATTCTTAGACAAAAGTTTTTTTAGAAATAACTTCAAAATTAATTAATCTTTGGCAGTTTTGAGGGGTCAATGAGGACAGACCATACTTTCGATTGGCTATTGCCAATCATATTGACGTTGTTGGTACCATACAACATCTTTAAACTTAAGATGTTCCATAAATTGTGCTTTCGAAAAATCCCTTTTGAAAAAAGGGAGAGAAAGCTTGGAGTGCATCTTTCACTTTATTTGGAGTACAGTTGTATAACGGACACGTTGGAAGTTTTGAGCAGGTTTGAAGCAGAGTTTGCAGGAAAACCTGAACATAATAAATAAATAAAGTCAATTATTAAGATAATTTCAAGTCCTTGCATAGCTCTTTTATGTTAAAGTGAATATCATTAATAGCGAACCTCTAATAATTTTTGACGCTCCTTGGCCAACTTTTCAGATCTTCTCCCAAGAAACTTCTTTGGAGGGAACGTGATTTTAGCAATCTAAAAATAATTAACCCATAACAGCTTATAAATTCGTGGTATTTAAAAGAAATTAGTTTAAAACAGACAAAAGCTTTATGCAGTTAGCTACCTTAGATCCATATTTTTTTCTCATGTAAGAGTACAAATCTCGGAATCTCTGATACCGTCTAAGCACTGACCAGCGGTCATGAGGAGTTATTATTGTAACTTCGTATTCAAAATGAGTACCCGAACCATTTCCACGCAAAACGAAACACGGAATAGTAATGTCAAGGACTCCGGGAATAACTCCATCGCCTAGGGTTATATATTTTGAATTGCAAAAACTTGTATTAAGATACTAAATAGAAGTTAAATGGATACACAATGTTTAATTCATACCTTGAGCAAAGGAAGCCCACATTCCAGAATTCATTGAGACAGATCGTGGAAGAGTTGGCATTGGAGAATTTGAAGACCCTTCATCTTCCTATTAGGAAAAATTGGTTTTAATTCTTATTCAGTTGTGCATCTAAAATTACAATATAACACAAAACACATAAAATATAAGTATTTTTCTTACAGATCCTGACCCATACACATTGTTTAATCCTGAAGGCATACTGCTTCTTCTAAAAAATATTTAAACAAAGAGAATTTATTTTTGCACATAACTAAGCTAAGAAATAATTTGTAAAGTTCTTAAAAACGAAATACACTTACAAAGCTCGACCCCGCTGTTGCCGTAAAAACAGCCCAGGTTTTTGACCATGCTTTAACTGTTCGAAAATCTCTTTCAACCTTTTTTCAACTTCTTGATCGATAATTGTCTGAATGCTGCAAAAAAATCAACCCATCAAAAACTATTATTGAAAAGAACATTTTGCATTTTTAAAAGCAACAAAGATTTAAAAACTAACTCTTCCTGGTCTGTTACGCTGGACTGAGCCTCAGAATCATCTAATTCACTATCGTTGGCCATTGTAGAATCTTCAGTCTTGTCGAAATCATACGTTGAGTCATCTTCATCGTAACCAAGCCATCTACGTCTGCTTGTATTATCAAGAAGACATTCGATTTCCAAATATCGATTTCTGAGCTCTTGTAAAACCTACAAAAACCACGGATATGTATTAATTAGATGGGTTATTTAGGAGTTGGTTACAATTCTTTAAATGTAAAATCTTACAGCCATATGTCCATTTAATTCTTCTTTGTCGCAATCATTTTCTAAGCATTCCAAAACGATTGTTTTTTGGTCATTAATTTGTTCCACAAGTCGCTTGAGCTCCATTGTTATTTCTGTTGGTGTCATATGAAGACCTAGCTGACTCAGATTAGTATTTGGAGGTGATATTAGCCTATGCGACAAGCTATCTAAAGCTTTGATGGGGCTTATTTCTCCCGATTTTAAACTGTTGATATCATTATTTCTATTGACTCTAGAAGGTGACAAATCTCTAGCATCAACTGACGATGAAATATGTTTATTAATAGGAGTTGAAGTTTTTGTATTCAGTTCTTTAGAGTCTTCGATCATAGATCCATTTTGAGTAAGATTCCATAACTGATTAGATGTATTATTATCTGAGGTAGTTGAGCAAGCGGTATAAAATGATTCTTGTCCGTTATCAACTTCGTTTTCAGCAACAATGTCTAATTTTAGCCTAAATAATGAATCATTTAATAAATTATTAATAACAAAGAAATTTAAAACTATAATGCTGTTAGTCAATAAGAACAATGTTTACTGTTTCTTTCTCTCATCAATGTCTTCCACGTCTCCATCCGTTGTATTTTCGATAATAGTTTTCAGTTTTTGTTTACTGCTGTCAATGTGAGCTAGTTGACTGACGATTAGTTTTTCTTGGTCTGCAATCAGGGCAAGATCAGATTCCAGCCGACTCATTTTATCTTCACTAGAAACCATCTTCTTTAAGCCTTTGTCGACTTCTTCTTCCAAGTTCTTACATTCTTGCGTCTAAAAATACGTGTGCATATATATGGTTACTAAAGCTTTGAGCATGAGGTAATACTTTGAAAACTACGTTAGTTAGACGATGTTAATTAGGCAATAGAATTATATATTTACTTTGTCCAAAAGCATATAACGATATTCTTTGAGTGTAGATGAGGTCTCATTCAGTGATGCCTTTTCTTTGATGTAATTATCTTCGATTTTCTGTACTTCTCCAACAATACTACTTTCCTTGGCTTCAAGTTCCTGTTTTTCTTTTTCCAGTCGGGACTTCTGCTCGTCGTCATTACAGCCGTTCAATTTCTCGGTAAGTTCCTGGGGTAAAAAATAAAATTAATCAGCTGAAAGCCAGAAACTTACTCAAATTACGCTTTATGTGATACGCTCATTCAAGTTCGCTATGTTCTGCTAACCCTCATCTTGTTGACTACGGCTTCTCTTTCCTTTTTTAAATTAGCTACTGCATTGGATTTCCAATCATCTATCTTCTTAGCTTGTTCGTCTAAATAATTCTGGAATTTTGATTCTTCCATCAACAACACAGGCTTCAGTTCTTCCTCTGACCGGCCAAGTTTCCGCTGTAATTCCGAAGTTAATTTTTTTGCAAAATTTTCAGCCTCCAGTTGCTTACTTTCTAATTCTGCCCTAACAGCTTCAATCTTTTGAGCTTCTGTTTCAATCTATCCTCATCAAAATTTAAGTAGAAGTGAAGCAAACCAAAGGGCACATCACATTTAGGTATAAGCCAGAGGTAAAACACAGGAACACGTGTAAGTAACAACCAACGATCCAGTGTCGTTCATCCAAAAATAAGGAAAAAAAATAAAACAAAACAAGTGGTGAGCAAAAATCAATATTAAACTCTTCAAAACTTAGTTTTGCCTACCAAACTTGTTAAATTGTTTACAAACCAACTGTATTATAAAACCCATTCAAATATATAAATCACTCATACCTGGTCCATTTCTTGATCGATTTCCCATTCTAACAATTCTCTCCGTTTCTTCAGATCCTTTTCTTTTGACTGCAAACTAGCCAATGTTTCTTGCTCCTGTTGTTCTAAACGCTTCCAGTCTTCTGCTAGACGCCGACGATGAGCTGCATACTCGTGCTCCAGCTTCTTTCGACGCTGTAAAAAATTTAGAATTTGACAAAGGTAAAGGAATTATACCTCACAACACCCAAGCATATGTACTACTACTACTACTAACTAAGATTGAGTTACAGACAAAGATAGTAACACTCAATGTAGTACCATGACTTTTCATTGACTTTGTACAAAACATTATACACAGTCACTCATTCACAAAAGAAAACAAAAACCAGCCCACGACCTAAAAGCTAAATGAATACTTGGCAAAGAATTCACTCCGAGAAGATGGATCGGAAGAGTAGTATTTATACGCATAAAAGTCTATCGGAACCACGAAAAGGCTATGCAGATTTTTCACATCACCAACAAAAATGAAATCAGTATGCATAATGTTGATTATTATCACCACGAATCTGTATTAAGCCTCTGCATCATCATTCACCCTCAACAAACATCATTAGAAGAAAACTATGAAAGCTATATGGTACAAAAATAGTAACGGTTCGACACTTAAAACTTGAAATTAAACCTAGCAAACCATGTTGGCATTTACGGATTATAGAATGTTTTTCATGCTCAGCAGAAAGGAAATGAATGAATAGGATCGACAACAATAAAAAACTCTTTCCTTCAGAACAATCCCATTCAAACAAATCATGAGTTGGCTGAATCATGACGAAGCCTTAGGCAATTAAATTAAGTTTGCATGAGTGTCGCAAACATATAAAAAATCGTAGGCCAATAATATGCTATCCAATATCTAGCGAGTGAGAACTCATATCCAAAATCATAGGAAAAAGAAACATTACAAGTTGCAACCTTATAAACTTCAAAATGCTGATTAAAACCAGTTGGAATTTGCTTACCTCTTCAAGTTCTTTTTGGGCTAGTTGAATGGCTGAGCTTTTATTGAGTTGTTCAGTTTTCCACGCTTCTTCTTTTTCCGCTTGAAGTTGCTGCAAGAATTATGAATTAATAATATCATTTTATTTGTAAGTCTCAGTCGTCATCTCGTCATTAAAACATTTAACGCTTTAAAACTTGATAGTGCTGATTAAAGAATACATACTTGGTAGTTTTGCTTTTGTTCTTCCAATAGCTTTTTTTGCTCCATCAAAGTTTGGCTTTCTTTTTGTAACCGAGCTTCCTCGGCTTCTAGTTGCCGTCGTTTTTCTTCCAAAACAGTATTTTCTTCCCTTTAAAAGTTAAAATTAAATCGAATACTTTTTATTAAACTTAAAAATTGATATGAATCACAAAAATAATGCAATTTAACCTAGCCCAGTAGTCATCTTACAGTTTGGTTTATTTAGCTTTATCTTACAGTATCTATAAATATGATTTGAAAGCGAGCTTTCCTAACAGACAAAAAAGGTTCTATCACTGAAGGAAAAAAACTAAAAGTAGTCAGGGATGCACCACAAATAAATGAAAAATTGCAAGCAATCGATTTAGTTCTATTTACCTCTAAAAACCCTTTAAGTCAAGGATTTAACAATGTAAGACAAAAAATGCTTGGATGTAGCTCTCGAATATGGTAAGTGCACTTACTTATACAAACGATCAATTTTAAATGAAGGTCGTAAAACATATTTGTGCTTGATAGAAAGAATTGATAAGATAACTATGACTATACTCAATATTGTTTCATATAAAAAAACTACTTTTCTACTAAAGCTCTTTAACAATTGTAGTATATTTGCCGACGACAAATAATGAATCAAAAGGAAATAATAATGAGTCATAAGAATACTGGAGAGAACTTACCCATTGGCCGATGCATTGAAACTACTGTCAGACCAAGCCAAATCGGTCGCAGAACGGCTTAGGAATGATAATCGATTCAAATTTAAATTTGAGCGAGATCCTTCCTTCCTCATTTTTTCAGCTTCGGCGGGATCGTTGTATCGAAACATGTTAGTTCTTCCCAAAAGAATGACACAACCTGAAAAACAAGAATGAAAAATTTTAAATTACAAATTTAAAAACAGTATTTTAAAATTATAAAACACTTACCCTGAAACAAGCGTGTGGGTTTATCTACTTGTTGCCCGTTTACACAACAAATTGCTCCGTTGTTAGGAATTAAAGTAGCTGCTCCATTCTCCAGCATTATACTACAATGCTGGGACTCTAAACCTTGCCCTTTCAACGTAATGTCGTGCTTGTCCCCGTTAGATTCATCTGATCCTATTTTGGTTTCTCCTTCCTATCATTATCATAACAAACCAATGTTTTATTATTTTAGTGTCAAATATCAACACTTAACCTATTTATGTTGCATTCTTTGGTTTTATGGTTTCGATGAGTAATGTACCTTCAAGTGATATAATGTTATTCCAGTACTATGAAGATCATCATCAATTCCGATGAGATGAGGCATTTGAGAATCTAATATAACACCCGGGCCAGCTTTTCTTAGCGTTAAATCTTTTTGTTCCATTAAGATTTTTTGAGTCTCTTTCCACTTGTCTGTCCACTCTTCTGTTAATGACTTTTCTTTCGCTTCTTTTTTCTGAAGTTCTTCCAGTACATCGTCACTCTGAATAACAAACCAAGTACAATATCAATAGTGAACCCTTTGTGACACTGACAACTTCTTGCCTTGTTACTATTTACAAAAATCTAACTAGACGGATCGACGATAATACGCATAGTGTTTGCATTTGTCTTACTTTGAATTTCATCCACCATCCAAAAAATGGTATACTTAATTTATACAAAAAATTTTGGGAATTCATAAGCCATTCATAAGAATAGTATAAATTAGGAAACGTTACAACTTTACAACCTTCCTTCATTATTTAATTTATCAATTAAAAGTAAAAAGTCTTTTCACTAAATTATTATGAAATCAGACATACATTCTACCATAATACTCTATAGTTACATGGTATAAGGTAAATGAGTTCAAAATAACTGAAGATTAACATACATCAACATTGCTACAAAGCATGGTCTTCAGTTTCTGAATTTCGTTTCTTAGATCACGTATAAGTTTAACATTAGGGTCTTCATTGATGGTAGGCTTGTTTATGATATTCTTAGCACGATTTGCATATCGAAGAGTACTGAGAGTTTCCCCGTAATTGCAGTCTGCCGGCGAGATAGCTGAAATAAACACAAACGTTATATTATTAAACGTTACAAATTGTTTTGTCCTCGTCTTTCAAAACGAGGACCATCACATTTTCATTAAGATTGAGAAAAGAAACTCACTTGCAATCATTATAGTTTTCGCATTTCCACCTAACGAATCTTTTAAAAGCCAAGTCAATACTGAATCTCGATATGGAATAAAATGTTTTTTATTATGGGATTGCGCTGCTTGCGATGCCTCCGCCAAAGCGGAAATCACAGATCCTAACGTCACCAATGATTTATTAATATGAGCTCCTTCTTTTAGTCTTTGACCCGTTGCTCCCGTGGCATCTGCGCGTTCACTACAACCAAAGTATTATAATTAGCATATATATATTATCAACTATCACACTGATGTTAG
>JAQGAA010002451.1:0-12630 GCA_034696425.1 Isotoma viridis | reverse complement strand
CTAACTTATAGCAAGAAAGATATAATATTATAAAAGAGGCAATTGTAAGGATGGCAACTTTCCTTTGAAGTTTCAAGTCCTTTGCCCCCCTAATGCGATTTTACAGCTAATATGTTAGTTAAAGGATCATCAAAGTAGTTCTCGTTTATTAGAGAAAAGTTATTATTAATTAATTCATTAATAAGAGACTTAATAGAGTCACATGATGATCATGGTAAGATTGTAAAGATGATGACGATGGTATGAATACCGTTTCTTAGCAATGTAACGTATATATGTTGCATGGAATTTGATTAATTAGGTTTTATGCCATATTCCCTAGGCAGTTTGCTAAATTTTTCTCTTTCTTCAGAAACTTAGAGATTCTGAGTTTGTCTGTGAAAAGCTTGGCAACAGGCCTTACGTTCTTGATAGACAACTCGATTGGGTACTACATAAAAGTGTGTTTTAGTTTCTATTGCATTTGATAAGGTTTTAATCTTGAAAAGTATGCAAAAGTAAATTTTAGCTAAAACTCTTCCCATCTCAGCTTCTGAGACCCGTAGAAGTACGTCTTTTTGTTCAATCGATTCAAAATTTAATAATCTTTCAGATGAAACTATCAGCTTTAAAAAATTAAGTCGAAAAACGT
Organism: Isotoma viridis; assembly: GCA_034696425.1. NCBI lineage: Eukaryota > Metazoa > Arthropoda > Collembola > Entomobryomorpha > Isotomidae > Isotoma > Isotoma viridis. The sequence goes on along the minus strand of JAQGAA010002451.1, from coordinate 11,999 downwards.
TTCAAAAATACGTTTTTTTTAAGTTGGAAAAAAATTAAGTAAACTGCCTAGGGAATATGTTGTAAAACCTAATTAATCAAATTCCCTGCAACATATACAATTAATCAACCATGTGTAATGAGACATGCTTTAGTAGTTTGTTCCAAAATGACAGCATTTCATAATATGTCTTATTAAATCCTCATATGAATGAAATAATACAGCTATTCATGCATTCGTGTTTACTATGAATTAAATCTCAACAATGGCACCATGGGCCCATTTCCTGTAGGTTTAGTTGCAAGTAGAGAAATGCAGAAGCTGCAATTCTGCAGTAATCAAGTAGTTGCATGTCTAGTTTTAAATTAAAATGATTTTTGAGCCCTTGCACTTGCACTTATTTAAATCTAAATTGGCAATCTAATTTTCCATGCAAGTCATGAATCCCTCGTTAACAAAGTATAAAACTGTAATTCTATGTCGGCGATTAAATATAGAAATACGTAATTAATTGTCCTCTTGAGCTGACACGCAAGACAAGGAGTCTCAGTGGTATAGTATTGGTGATGCAATGCAAGAGTTGAGAGTGTCTAGCAATTTGGAGGATTTGTTCAAATTAAATTAGGTGATTGTCGTACAAATTACAAGAATAAAAGAGGGCTCGTATTCCATTAAGACTACTAGAGCCAGTCAAGGGACTGAACTGAATGTGCTTTTTTTAAGGATGTACGACCGGAGCCAAAGTTTAGTCAGATAAATTGAATGCAATCAAACAAGAGACCAGCAAAGAGAGAACGACACTGAGTACGCGACATGACTATAATCTTTTATAACACTCCAATGCATTTATAATAGAAGAAGTGAGTAGTTTCCTCAAAAGACTTTCTTCGAATGTAAAACTAAGTCTTTAAAGAAAGTCACCCATGGGAAATTTACATTCGATACTTCTTCAACCTCTGTGAGCAAAGGACTGAGGTGACTCTTCTAAGGTAGGAGAGTGTAGTAAAAATAATATTTTCTACTGAGAAGGTGGTACTTAAGGAATAGTGTGCGACAGGTTCTTTTATAATTTTCCTTGAAATATGTATAGATAAATTCAACATCGTAAAGAGCTTAGCTTCCAAGAGTCTAGCATCACCACATCATACACATTTTTCAAAGCACATGGACCCTATTTGGTTAGTAGTGGTTATTGAAAGATTCCAATATAATGAAATCGTCCAGAGTGTTTTCCACTAGAAAAGTTTGTCTTTGCCAACCACAGAAACAAACATTACACAAGAGAGCGACCAGAAGAGACTTTACAACAATTTTCAAACTCAACATGTCAAACTGTTCCCAAATTTGTATGAGAGTGGTTTATATGCTATCTAGTATCGAGTAGATTTTACTAGTCTGGCTATATTGTCGTATTCTGGTGATAATTCTTTACTTCATGCTTGTTTAGAGTTTAGTTTGGAGATGCTATATGGACTCAAAAATGTGCTATGTGACATTGGAAACGGAAAGAAGGAATAAGTTTGTAATTGATTTTATCAAACTGTCAAAATTGTCACAAACTTTATTAATTTTCTTCTTCCAACGAAGGAAATTTCTTATTAATCCTAATCTGATTTTACTTCAAAAGCTTATTCGTTTTGCCTTCCTTCTCGTAACTTTTCTTGTCAATAAAGATTTAGAGATTGAAGATTAAAGCAAAGCAAGGGTACACACACACAGGAGTCAAAGCACAGCTTGCTTAGCTAATTTTACTTTTAACGAATATTATGACTTGGGCATTATTTGATTGATGGTGTACAGTTTTTTTTTACTTTATGAGCTTGTTTCACATAAGTATTTTTAGATATTTAAATCTAAACGTTTACATCAAGATGATTGAACTTTTGAAATCTAAAATTTAGAGCAATTTTAGAATTCAAAAGTTCAATCATCTTGGTGTACATATATTATTGTGAAATAGTCTGTAGGCATGAATTTCGTTGAAATTCTGATGAATTGCAAATTTTCTATTATTTTATTTTCCCAGTCTTAGTAATTGACTACGTCTGGTTCATCTATTCTAAATTACTATACAGATTGATTCGGATGCACTAAAAACATATTAGTATTTATGATGTAACAGTAATAAATTATTTGGAAATTGGATTAACTTCTTTAGAAATCATAGTTCCGAAACAGCAAAGGTTTCATTTCATCAAAAATTCCACACAAAGCCCTACCTGTTGATCCAATTGAAATAATAATTAATTAATTACTTCAAGGAGATAAAAAGTAATGCCAAAAATGTACTTTTCTTAATTCTACCCACCCTTTCTTACATTCTAAGAAAAAGTAATATCAAGCAAAGATATGTGTGGTACACTAGAGATAGAATGAACGCAGTAGGTAAGCTTCTTAACGAAAGATAAGTTAGTAGCGTAAAGTCCTCATTCATGTTGAAGAGTCTGTAACATAATTCGAGAGGTTATTAATGTTTTTTCCTTAAAAGGTGAAAGCCATGTGTAATCCGTCTAGTAGCACTTCATTGCCCTAATAAGAAGACATGCAATATGTGACTACTAAGAAGTGTGGGTAGTGAATGTAATAATTCAAGAGTATTTTCAAATGTATCAAAATGAAATTGGTCTCTTAGTCTGCCGTATTGTGTATGTAACGAAAAGCAGCAAAGAGGACAAAAAATGAAAAAAAAGTAATCTAAAGCTAAGACCTTTGGTTTGCTTGGTGACAGCAGCATTGATGGTAAAATCAAGTTTTTTCTCTAACTTCCAGGGTTCCACAACTTTCGAGTTAACCAGTCAAACATAACGGTTGAAGATGAAATACTTAATGTAACATATGAAGACGGGAAATGGAGCAAACCATACTTTGACTGTGGTGGAGGAAATATATGGATGATGACTTATGCCGTCCCATTTTTCGGATATAATGGCACATATTATTTCAAGTATGTACCTATTTCCTTTACTAAAATAACTTCTATATTTAACTATATATTCCCTTTCTTTCCTTCCCCTATTTTTATCAACTTACCATAATAGGATATATTACCTCTGAGTAATGGATATGGTTCGTTTTCGTTTTGGTTTGATATGTGCATTTTTGAGGAAAAACGGGTAAGTACTAGAAGAAAGAGAAAAATAACCGAATAGTGAATAGCTTTTCTAAGTGGTCTACCACACTACCTCACTCCCAACTTACTATCACTGACTTCAAACCAAAACCAACCATCTAAGGACTTGTGGTGAGCAGAGAGGTTCTAACTACCCACAAGACTACGGACTGACTAGTCACTAAATCATCTACATTTCTTTCTTTTATCAAAAAAGAAAGATTCTTACCCGAATCGAATACCCACTTTGTCTGCTTTCACCATAAGCAGATTTCTATTCTTTTGTTGCAAAACACACATAGAGAGAAAGTATTTGCCGTAAGCCTTTTACAAGCACAAGCACTGGCTAAGTATCTATTCTTATGCAGAATGAATCCCATCCTTCTTCTCAGAGATATGGAAAAGATGGAAATTATAAGGACTATTTTGAATTTCAGTTCCTCTTCTCTGTTGTGTTCAGTTTAGTTCTTGTTTAGTTTATAACGTAATTTTTAGGTACTTTGCTTGTTCCAATTCTCCAGGGTTGAATGGATCTGATTGATGTGATAAAAGTCAAAGCTTTCTAACAAGTAATGCTTACATACATATTATAGCTATAGGTGGGATGGGCCCATGGACCCTGCCTACTATAGATAGACTCTATGCATGTTAAGTCTATTGTTAAAGCCGAAGCCATTGGTAAAGCTTAACCTAGTTGCTCTATTTTTGTCCTTAGAGTTTGTATAACATAGCAATGAGTTTTCTATATTTTACTTACGTGCATCTTAATCTACAAGTATGATGGATGCTCTGTACTGCGTTTCGTTCTCCAGAGTTTTGGTGATGCAATGACAAAACTAATAAAAACTTAATAGAATGCTAATATTTGAGTTCGAAGAAATTCAATAATAAAAATGGAATACTGCGCTCTATTGCATGGAGATGAGCAAAAATTCACATAAAATATTAAACCTAAAAGCCATACTCGGCTTATCAAAATTGCTTTAAGTCACTACAAGCATAGCATATATTGTTCAACATTAAAAAATTCTAAGTAAAGAACATCAAAGATAATACTGTTACGTGTATAACCCCTACCTACCAAAACTGTCAATTTAAAAATAAATGTTTGGAAAAAACTACGTCAAATATACAACAAAAGGGTAATGTAATAAAAAGGTACATCTGTTCAGCTAAAAAATAAAAGTGAAAACAAAAGCTACCTAAAGGTGAGACAAGTTTCGCCATATTTTGTGTAACTCGTGTTATTTTTCAACCGGATACGTATGATCACTTCATTTTATAGGATAGGCTGGGCTTAAAAAATTGGTTTGACACTAGTCTCTTTACCTGTGTGTATTGTGACAGTGATAAATAGGACAAGCTCTTGAAAATACTTGCCACTATAGTAGAATAGCTTTCATAAATATAAGGTATACTTACATTTTTCAATTGTACTTCACAGTCAGTACAGATGAATGATCTTTTTCATAATAATAAACAAAAGGTAAAAAGCATTTGTGTCATTCATAGGTTAAAAAATTGTTTCATGCTTTGCAAGAGCATGGCATGAAATACAAGACCAGAGTCCAACTATGCCATTCTAGAATGTAGAAAAAACTACAAATGTTCAAGTAAGACTATTACATACTCAAAAATGGTTCTGCATTGCACCAACAACAACCAAAGGGAGGATAACAGTGTGAACAGTGAGGATGACATAAAATAAAATAAGATATAAAAGCTATTTTCAACCAAGAGTAAAAAGTCAAATTCAGGCAAAATCTTCATTTTTTTACACACATACTTGTGAGTAGACTTGGAAGTTAGGGAGACGTAAATTTCGACGAGGTGGTATCACTTATACTTATGAATCTTAATGCCCCAGGCAGGGAGAGAAAGTCAGCGATAAAATCCTACAACCATCCAGCCAGACTTGCAGTTATTCCTGGTAGGGTGAAAGTATTGTGTAATACTGTTGGAGGTGGTCTAGTCTGGTCTTATTTAGGTATGCCTCACTCAACCTAAAGTTTTTATTTAGGTGAAAGAAGAAACTTTCCCATCCTCCCAACTTTTTTTCCATCTTCATCTTGCAAAATGAAAACACATACTAACCTTTTTATCAAGAAGATACACATATTGCTTTGGACATACTTGTGCTTCCTCCTTCATCAATATATTCATGAAGTTGTGTCTCATTTCCAAACTCGTTCGCAGTCCCTTACTTTTTATAGTCTTCTCTTTTGCAATAAGTTGCACCTAGGCAGATTCAGTTAAGTGTAAATGCATAGAACGTAAAAGAGCAAGAGTGTGTATGTAGTGATATAAAGTAATACGCTTTAAAGGCGTAAATCAATACACAGCTTGTAGACCTTTTTAAATCTTAAATTTTTGATTGGCTTTTATTATTTAGATATAAAAACAAGTATTTCTTAGCTAAAATCGTTTTTTATGATTCGAGAAGCTGTGAGAATATATACACTCGTGTTATGGCACTTATCCAAATCCTCTGTATAGTAAACATTTGTTTGTTAACGCAATTTGCAGCTATTCAACTGTAAAAAGAAGGCTAGCGTTTTTATGATAAGGGGTTAGAGGTTAAATAGGAATGAAATTGGAAATATCCATTGAAATTTGTTACCTTCCTTAAGCTTTTGCATTCAATTTTTATTTTATACACTCTTGCATCCAGTTGATTCGTCTTTACCACTGCTAAAGCATTCTGATATTGGTTTTACGTATATGTAAAGTTGATTTTGCTGTCCGAAAGAGTAATATGAACATCATTGCATTGCTTGACTGGGTGGGCGGAAAATAAATTGGCCCAAGCGCTCTTGTACTGACTGCAGGCAATTTTATCTCAGTCCTCTGTAGTTCGTGGTATGTACATGTGGAATTCTTTTATTCATAAAAGTGTTACGATGATGCGACGGATACGATTCAAAAACTAGTATTGTGAAAGCAAACATATCCCGATTTAGAGCAAATAAATTTAAACTCATACTGAGCATTTTGAGTATTGCCGAGATTTAGTATCAGATAAAGTATGGAATGAAACAAATGGAATTCAAAGGACCACTATGTACAAATGTAAATGCTTTATTTGTTGAAGTTGTTACATATGTTTGAAATAAAGTATAATTATTCTTGTAAATAAATCCCTGTAGATGCACATGCATGAATGCCAGCAGTAAACCGAATTCGTGGCTTACTGAACCGAACTGCCTTTTTGAATAGTCAATAGTCTGATGGTCTGAAACTTAATCTCCGAATTCCACCCTTTCTGTCTTTATTCATTCAATTAGCAAATTAGACAGATATTCGATACTTCTTTCGTTATTTGAATTAACGTAATCAAAATAACAAAATATTCTCTTATAATTAAAAGTATAATTCTGTATCTTGTATAGCTTATGAATTTTTGGTTTATTTGAAGTCCTCTTCAAGGATCATGTGTAATTCTAGTTTGAATAGTAAATTTTATATTGAAGCAACAATTGAAATAGTAATATTTACTTTTATGCACGCATGGTGTTGCCATTTCAAAGGTGAAAGTCAATGCGAAAGGATAAGAGTTAGGGGTGACTTTGACAATGTTTAAGAGTTATTCGTTATTACTATATTGCCTTAGGTTCAATCCTTCTTTTTATAACATACCTGTGCAGTGATATATTTGTCTAATTTCAACTTTTGTACCATTTTATGAGACTGGATTCAGGTACTTATGAAAGATTTTCAAGAATTTCATTAAGAATACTAAAGAAAAAGGAGCTCTCGACAAGATTTGACAGTGACACAAAAATCTACCATTACTCCTTTTCTACGTGATTAATCCAAGTTCCAACCGAGAGAAAGTTTGCAGTTAATAGTAAACTAAACCTTCATTGTAGTACTCCGAGCCTATTATACTCTTAAGATAGAAAATAATGGAATACGTGGTTTTTCGAAGGTCGAATCTGTTAAGTAGAAAAGAACAATTCTCTATTCACTAGTCTACAGAAATAGGCCAGTGGCCAGCAATACACAAGTAGATGTGAAACATGAAAAACTCATTATTGTTTACTATGGTTAGCAGTGTATATCCTGAGATTTAGCCCCAAAGCTTGCCCCAAAACCACAAAAATGAGATTGTAACATTCCTTCTTGACTTTATTTGGTAATGATAGTAGTAATACAATATACTACTACTGCATTGAACTACTTATGACTACTCCTTAGAGCACAGTGGGTTCAAAAGTCACATCGAAGTATCAGATTTAGTCCCCATGCCCATATAACTTTTAAGTGGAAAAACTCAATGAACCCAGACTTTTACTTCATTGCAGGGATATAATTATGGTTTGCTTTTGAAAGTTGAGCAAAACACATAAAATCTACTGTTATGACTATACCACAAATTTCTTTTTTATGTAATATATCCATTCATAAGCAAAACCATTGCTGCTTCTAGTCTAGATTAGTACTTTTGTTGTTCCCTTAGTCCAGATTTCTGTAGGAATTTTCTTCTAGTTAAATTCTACACTAGGACCACGCATATTTTGAATATTAAAACCAAATGTTGAATAATTCAATATGCATCCCACTGAGTTTTTCCAATTAATCTAAAGTAAAAGTAAACATATATACGATGCAAGCTCTCTCGCCTTGCTCAACTTACTAAATCATTTAGTTTTTAGTACATTGCACCGTGTCTAGACTAAGGTATTGCTTCGGATGATACAAAAGCTTGCTTAAATTTTAGGATTATATAAGCTGTTGATACTCCAACTTCCTTTATAGCATGTATAAATTTAACTTTCTCCATGGGAAGGCACATTTTAGATGGTAATACTGAACATCCCAATTCCTACAACATGGTGCCTATATACACCTGCTCTAATGTTATCATTTGGAATGATTTTATGCGTGCTTGTGACTAGCTTCACCTAGAGCAGAAATCCAATATTCATCAGATTTCATAGTCTTTGATTCCATGTCCAAGTTCTTCCAATACGAGCAAATATAAATCCATTTCGTGAACCTTAAATTGCTTTCTGAGTCAACTAAATCTTCAGAGTTTGGTGTGTATGGGAGTAAACGAAGTTTCAGTGTTGTGGAACTAAATTCCAAGGATTAAAAGTGAAGTTTTGAGAAGAATGATTGGCTAAAGAGGATTTTCTCTTTTTATGTTTTGACACAGAGGAACGAGTGGAATCGATATCGATTTGAGAAGGGTTGACATCGATCAGTGTCCTTTACCAGCAAACTCAACGGAACTAAACATCTTTGCAGCATCCGATAAGTGCAAAAAAGCCACCACTAAGGTATGTACCATTTCATCTTCTTTCATTCTATATTTTCTTTTCTTTCACAACTTTCGTTTTTATCTAACAAAAAGTGTTAAAGTTACTTGTTGAAAGATCTTTGGCACATTCTCATTTATACTAACATAACTGGTATGGATAGTCTGAATAGGTGCACCTCGTGCTCTCGTGCGTCTAATAGTATCAGGAGGTTGGTATACATCTTAATTTTAGTTTCATCAGATACTTCAACGTCTTCAGAGTTTTATTATAAGATTACTTAAGAACAATCCCACCAAAGTTATAAACTATGACTTCTTTATTATTAGTTTTATATAGTTGGCTATTATTGTACAAAATATCATCAATCAAGTTGTGTACAACAATGATACGTGAGGCATTTCATGTGGTAAAACTGACAAGGTGTATTTTCAAAAATTAATTTCTTGTTACTTTAGCACTGTTTTTGCTCAACTTTCTGAATTGGATAAAACTGACATCATCAAGTTTACTTTTCAAGTCATCTCACGTTCTTAAGTTTAATCTTGCAATAAAGATTGATAACAGCGCTATCCACTACGGACTACTCATTATACTTGACATACACAACTATCGCACATTTTTTTTTCCGCTTGAAATACCACAGGTTTCTGTAATTTTTAACTTTGTTGAAATATTTTTTCTATTAAATCTGTCTTTATCAAATTCAAAAGAACCTGCCATTCAATCCAAATGATTAGTCTGAAGAGTCAATATTCATTTCTATAGGATTCTATCAGCCCGAATAAAATTTACTTTTCTGGTACAACGGCCTAAATACTTGGTTCCATTTCCGCATGGAAAGTTGATCTTCAATGATGAATCATTTCAAAAGTTATCATTTTTCTTTTGATCAGTCATCCGTCTCAAAGTTCGCTAGCAGGTGGACAGAAAGATCTTTGAATTCAGAGCCGAGTTGCTCTCAAGATTAGCTGAGGTATAAAATTCAGGAAAGATTAGGCACTGAATGCATCAGGGACTTTGTGATATCTGGATTTGCCTTCCATTTTCTTTCAGCTTTCATGGAAACTTTTTTGGGAGTCGAGCGGAGGATTTACTTTTGAGAAATATAAATGATCAGTATGCTAACGAAGATTCTGAGAGTACATCCGTGTGGGAATGATAAGATGACAAAAAACGTGATAGAATTTCAATGATCCAATGCAATATATATATCTGCGATGAAATGTATGAAAAGTATAAAGGTAAAAAGGGCAGAAATAAAAAAATGTAACCTGAGATCTTGTGTATGCATGGAGCGTAATTCGTATCTCTTTCATGCACAGATGCTCGAACCGTCACAAAGCGAGCAATATATAATACATAATAATATTATTATTTGATGCCGAAGGAAAGTGTATTTTGAAAGTAAATAACTACCTTAATCTCATGCCATACATTAGGTTCAGAGATTCTAAACCAAGGGATAAGAGTGCAAGGGTGGTATGGTACAATAATAATACAAGAGTTTCAATAGTAAGTTACTTACTTGCAATAAAGCTAGTTGGTTTGGAATAATGCACATGAATCTATCATAAGATTTGCTCTTTGACATTTTTATTTTTCTTGTCAAATTTTACGGCTTACTTTGCATAAGATATCCTTTGCATGAGAATCAGGCTTGAAGCGTGATAAGCAATCCAAAATCTGTTAATGTTGTGATATTTTACTAGCTATTGTATCAGAAATATCATCTATTTTCGATATATTTCCTACACAATAAGACCAGCCCCCCACTTATCATGTACCCTGGAGGAGGCAATCATACACTGAAATTGCATGTGGTATTCGGTATTGGCTGTATTTTTATACAGTGAAGTTGAATGATTAATCGATAAATTTTGTAATATAGATATTTCCAACTTTATTCTTTAGCTGGGTGAATGATGATAGGTAGGTATTGTGATTTTGGAGCAGAATTTATAGAAGATATGTATGGACCCTTAAATCAGAAACTACTTTGGATTCCGGCTGTCACATTTAATAACTTTTGCCATAGATATAGAAAATTCCAATCTCACTCAAATAAACGGATTCATTTTGCCATTTCCTTGCAATTACTATCAGACTTAAGAAGATACCATACGGATAATGTCTTTTGTCCCAAAAAATGATAGGAAGATTTATAAACTTTATTTCAATTTGGTTTTTTAAATCCCTCGAAATAATATATCTTGACTTTTTGGCTTATGATATGAAATAAGGTTTTGTGCCATTTTCAAATAAATTAATACATTTATATAATAATATTATGGGAAAATATTAAGTGGTTAAACTAACGAATAAATTTTCATTATTAGCTATGAACGAAACTAACTCAAGAAACATAATGGAGTGTTGAAGCATTTCATTGTGTAACTCTGTTCTAAATTTAGATAAAGCCAAATCACAGCTAATAGAAAACACTATAATTCATAAATCCATTTAATATTCATTCGTGTTTGGATAATCTAACGGAAATGTTTAGTTATAATTTTACGCCTTTACAACTTTATAACAGTCGATTTCCTCGCTGCTAATTACCATTTCGCTTTTATGTTAAATCACGAGAGGCATGAATGTATATTTCTAAAACTTACCAGAGATATCATACTGCAAACGACTTAGTATGTTTCGAAGTGAAATGAATGAAATCCGTGATTCTAGTACAATAGAAAAGAACGAACAGACGCTTGCATGCATGAGCATTCAAAGAAAATAACGAGAGAAAAGGGAATACTAAATGCCTACTACTTCTCTGGTCATATCCTTACTCATAGTTACACAAGATATGAATTGCCAGGACGCGTACCCACAATCATCAGATGGGTGGTGGGTGTGAGTCAGTGAAAGTTGTGAAAGTCGCCCAGTTGCTACTTTCGACTTTGTTTCTCATAAAAGCCGCAATTAACAAAAGTAATTTTTCAATACGAAATGAAGTCATAATCATAAAACAGAAACGAGGGGGAAAATTTATTGCCGAAGTCAACTAAACTCGTCTACTTTGCCACTGCCACATTGCTGAGCTGAGAGCATTGTTATTATTACTCGTTTACTTTCTAGACAATTTCTTCCAGGAAACTAAAACAAATGTGTATCGTCATGATCATAATGTAACGGGTTTTACGTCCTACCCGTTTCAATTTGAACTTAGCTACTACGCTATATGTACGCAATCCAGATATAATAATCCCAACCAACTGCTTGTAAACAGGATGCATATACGTTTCATGATGATTAAACATAAATATATTCAGTAAACTACTAAAAGCTAAGCTATCTTTTCCTAACAATGTTAACTCTAGTAAACAACATAAAGTGTGGTGCAACTGGACTCTTTTTATTATTATTAAAAGTGTATGAAGTATATCATCATTATTTGTACAAAGGGCTAAAATCTTAGCTTAGTCTAAGATTGCATTATAATAAAGTAAAGTAATTTAAGCCAGGATATTAGTTGCAGTTATAAGTTTCATGTTCAGTAGTAGTCTTGGATTTCAAGATATTTTCTATTATACTATATACAGGAAGTTGAATAAAATGTTTTATGTGTTTTTTATTTGTGGTTTTCCTGTACAGTGTGTTCCCATCAAAGGGCTTGGATTCCGCCGTGGAAGTTATAGATGCGAATG
>JAQGAA010002450.1:0-12633 GCA_034696425.1 Isotoma viridis | reverse complement strand
AATTTACTTTGTTTCCATGCTTCAGTTGGGGCGATTTCCCCAATATCCCTCCAGCAATACTCTGCCAAACAGTCCCCATACTTGAAGTCTTCCCAAAACCTACGAATCGAATACAAAAATACGTAAATGCGTATTGTGAAATATCTATATTTCACAATAATTTGATAGTTAGTTAATCAAGCAAAATTTCTAACTTTGGTAAATTCATCATTTCTTTATCCGAGATGTATGCCCGCTTATATGCCAAAGTGAGAGTAGTTTCGTTAAAGCTTTCATTACCATCATAGTCCTTGTACTGGTCGAACCTGAAAAGATCCAATTTCTTTTTTATACTGTTGTTTCTACTCTTACTTCAATGCCTGGAAGATACCGAATATCCAGTTACAACATTGAAAGGAATTTTCCACCCAATGAGCTTCCAAGATCTTGGCCAATACTAATGCCCAATATTATTACTACAAAACTATTTCTATTAGGAATAAGGATTCATAGTGTATATTCAAAGGAAGTTGAGTAATTCTTAATTAATAAATATTCCTTTAAGCAAATAAATAGTCGATGCTAATTACCCATATTGGACTTAAACCTTTAGTCTCCTATAGGAGCGTTCATAAATTACCTAACGTAATGGATTGAGGAGGGGCTCTGAGACCTGCGTCATACTCATACAATGGATTTAATGGATAGTCTACGAGGCTACATTTTTAATGTGTTTTAACGGAGAAGGTAAAAAATACAATTTTACGGATTTTATGCAAAGTCCCCATAGTCCCTTGCATCGGATTGTGAAATGGGTTTGATTATAAACCTATTTGTTTGTAAGATTTGTTGCTGTAAAATATTGAATTGAAAAAAATGTAATGCCTACTGGGAATGAACACCAATTAGAGTATTCCGGTGAAGAACTTCAGTAATTACTCCACGGCTTGGAATTCTTAAGCAGTCTTCTCCGTCGCTTTTTGAGTTTCTTGTGTTATCAACTCTGTAAATAAATTGTACTTGTTAAATTTTACAAATAAATCTGCAATGAAAAATTTAAAGCTATTCAAATGGCCGTTGGATAACATAATTTGAAAGTATATAAATAAAATACTGATTTTAAGGAAAGTAACACGCGAGGCTTGAAGATATTTACTACTATCTTTTGTGATGGGAAATTCACAAGTGTTTAAGCTGAATGTCTCAACAATAAATTAAATTCCCCTTGCCAGCTTGATGGAATATTTCACTTTTTTCATAAATTACTGTCATTTCATTACATGTGTACATGTTCAAGTAGTAGTCTTAAGCAAAATGAAAAAGCCTTAAAATTAGTCCAAAGCTTTCACAAAATGATGAAGAGGGATTCTTGCTGTCAAGTACTATGGATTACATAGAGCTAATAAATATCTTTAAACACTTGAGCATGTTAAAATAGTATATGTATTATGATTACAACATTCATTCACACAAGTTGCTGAGAAAAGTTCTGCTTTCATTTAGCTTAAATTGTAAAACAGTTGAGCTTTATTTAGGCCAGCTATGTAGCTCAATTATTTTAGGAAAGCGTAATTAGGTCGTCGCTCACTAGCAGAAAGGTCTTCAAAGCAATACAATCAAGTATAATTCTTACCTCAATGTGTCCAATCTATTGGTTCTGTTTGTGAGAATGTAAGATGCAATGTGTGTGGTAATGTTGACAGCGTCTCTGAAATACCATCATGCCAACCAGAATAAATTTGAATTAAATATTTGAATTAAGTGGTATTCATTCATTCGAAGATATAGGGGTTCCAGCAGTGGGTGGTAGTATTGGCTTATTCGTAGAACATTACATCAAACATCATTCAATGTGGTTGTTGTAATTACAAATTCCATTCATCAGGCCAATTCAACACTATTCAAGAGTTGACAGCCAAGTTTAATAATAGATAATAAAGAATTTCGAGTTGGGGTTCCTTCATTTCTGAATCAAAATTCTGCAATGGAGCAAACCCAATCCTACGTACTATTTAGTTTACTATATATTATGTGACTCTCAATGTAAAGTATAAACTTTTTATAAATTAGTTTTCAAGTCAAGTCAAATTAAAACTATCAAGTTTTCTGTTCCACATTACTTTCGAAAGTGATTGATGTAAGTGATGTAAACGAAATAAGCTAAAAAAATGCATAATGGATACATTAAAAAAAACAATAAAAAGGATTAATTGTAAAACTTGGTAAAAACTCGTGAAAGTGTACAACTTTAATAAGAAAAAATTTACTCCGAAGGCTTTTCAGATGAATGTGGGTGGATAGGTGAAATTCATTTTTCCTAAGGAACTTTGAATTAAAGTAAAAATAATACGCAAAATTGTAGCAATAAACAGAACATAATATTATTCCTCTGAGAAGTCATGCAAAAGATTAACCAACAAGCTTAACACAGAGAAAGTTTGCTTTTGACTTTCTCCCCCACAGCGTTTTTCTATTAAAATAATTCTGCAAAGTGCCCAGTTTTTATGAATACTAGTACAACCTGACTAAATAAGGATGAAATAAGAGCAACAAAGAACACATATTATATTTGTACATATAGTAAATGATATAGGAATAGGACTAACCTAGAAACGTGCACATTGATGACACATGTAATGTGGCGAATGTGCTTAAAGAAAGATACACGTTTATAATAAAATACATTTATATGAACAATTCCACGAATTTAGCTCTTCATGCATAATGAATATTTTAACGAGCTCTCGTTTGATGGTGCTTTTACATATGAAAAAAGTTTCACGTTCTCATCATTTCATTGACAACAACAACACAATGTGAATAGTAGTAGGAGTTTAATGAGATACTCCTAATATTTTTGTATCGTGTGGAATAATAATATATTTATTTACCTTCTCGGATTTTGAAAGAAACTTTTTTTAATCATTAGAACATCAAACTGGATGTTCAAAAGTAAAAGGCACAACATTTACTACAAAGCGAATTTAAATGTTGGGATGACTTCGTTTAAACTAAAAACATAATTAACCTAGCTTTTTCACAGTTTGGTCATATTTGGAGTACTAAGTTTAGTGTTCATCATTTTCGTAGATAAATTAAAAACGGAAACGAAGCATGAACCATTTCCTTGCTGTCTGTAGGGACAATTTGTCAAGCGGAAATCATTATAAAACCATGAAAATACTTTGGCGAAAGTGTAGAAAATACTATTCAGTGTGTGAAAAGCCTACTGAGCTATGTAAAATATTAGATCTGACGGCAGAGAAATGGCTTTCGTGGTTTTTGTTCCATTATAATGGGTAACAGAGAAAGTTCTGTGTTGAATAGAGGTAACAAAAGTCCGTTCAACTCAGCCCTGCATTATTTTATTGTGTTTTCTCTTATATTTATATTGACATGAGATTTTGTATTTGTCTTGAAATCATCAAGATGGGACAAATTGCATTTCAATCTAAGATTGCTTAGAGACCTTGGACCTTTGTACCTAAAAGTCATTCTAAATGTACCGAATTATGTACCATGGGGAAAAAATTACAAATACCCTGATCCCCTATACCACCAAGAACCAAAAAAATAAAAATGAAACTGATTTCATTGCAATTGTTAGTAAACTTTACCTGAGTTGATCACATGTTTCGAAAGATGTAGCGTTGATGAAGTAGACACACTCATCTAATGAGTGCCCTCGAGCCAATCGAGAGCAGAGGGGTTGGGCTGTAATCAACAAAATGGATTTTCACTTTCATTATTATTATTATTATTTTAAGTACTCTTTGCTTCCATCGTTCTATTTAACAACTTTTATTATACCTACAACAATAATACTTTAATTCATGTTTGTATTTATTATTCCAAACTTTCTATTGTGTTTTGTGTGTATACCATTTTTAAAGTAAATTACTATCTGTTTATAAACCACGTATCTTATATGACTTTTCTCATCCTATCCTATCTATAATCCAATAAGTTCCCCAATTTGTAGTTCACTTCAACTACTAGACTTTTAGTCTATGACTTCAAGTTAAAAAAAATCGCTTGTTGAAAGGCGTTATGGTAAACAAAGAGTGAGAAATCACATATATTATTGAAAATATAATATTTATAATGAAGTTTGTAGCTTTTGTAATATTAAAAGCATGTCAACTTTTGAAAAGAAAAACATTATCTTGTAATTTAACTCCAAACTCAAATAAAAAGTGTATACTTATCTCATGTAAAAAATTTTGCACTACATTTTTATAACCTGAGTCTAATGGATACTTCCTGGTTACAAAACAATTATATTCATAACAGTGCATTATATTGTGCGCTGTATTATTAATATTAGCCTTACTAAAAGTTCTATTATAAAAGTAATTAGATGTAAACAATGGTCAGAAATGGTAGCACTTGTTGTTGAAGAGAAAGTAGAAAGTTCTGCTTATGTATAATGTTAAATATTCATCTTCAGTTTATAATATATACTCTACAATAATCCTACTGACATGTCGTTGCACAAGAGACCAAGGAAATGTTGTAAAATTACACAGAAATAAAATCATATTCTTTCCATTAGACAAACAATACTTGTAGAAAATATAAAAACACAACAAGTAGTCCGTTTCATTCATAGTTAATGACACAATTATTCTTACTCTTAAAATGTACCTCCAAGGCCTTTCACTCTAATTTCACTAGGAAATAAACCTGAATATCGTTATTTGTGTTGAAAGAAACTATAAATTGCTTGCATTCAGTACATGCAGAATGTGCTGTTGACTGTAAAAATGCAATACAATGCAACACAAAGCAATAATGCCCTTTTGCGGCTTTCTTCTATCATCGAGCAAGTCATTATCTCTGTAGGATACGACCATTATATGAGCTTTCAAGAATGAAGACAATTGGCAGTAAGATAAGGTTAGTACCATTTCGGACAAAAACTAGTGTAGTCGCTGGAGGAGATGCAGATCGCTGGTACTTGAGTTTTATACCACAATAATATTTTTGAAAGCGAATGCATTCAAATGCCTTTCCGGATAATACACAAGGGACTACATTTGGCATTCTGTTCATGTATGTATCCGGACTCATATGGACTGTTCCATTTATCTTCTGAAGTGAAATACAGAGGGAATCATGTTTCTGCAGCCTAGGTACTTGGGTGTACTGTATCTATTTTATCTTAACAAGGTACTAACGATTTCAAAAATGCGTAACATAATACTATGATGCTCTAAACTTCGATTGTATGGTACGGTTTTGAATGTTACAAATTTGATGTTTTTTGTATTCTTGGTACAACAAATCTTTTCAACTAAAATTTATTTGACAAGCATGCATGGTGAGAATTTGAGCAATCGTGAGTCTTCATCCATGAGATTTTTTATATTTTTTCATGTGTCATACAGTTGGATTTATTAGTCTCATGAGTTAGTTATTGGAAATAAAATAAAACTTACAATTTAGACAAGAGTTTCACGAGTACAACGAGATTGTATATTGAGAGAATGACTGCTACTGAATTTCATTGTAGAATTCTGGCACCTAAACTGGTTATATTATAAGCTGAAACTCCTAATTATTGTCCTAACACAAGCTTAAAAGTAGAAACGTGAAATTAGTTTTAGGTTTCTTGGAAATTTATAAAAACCGAAGTACATTTCCATTGAAATTACATTAGGCTCAGAAATCGTATTAAGCGAATCTGAATAATCCAAATGTCCCTCCTGACATATTACACTAAAGCTTTTATATCTTAATGTAGTTAGTAGTGCATTATCTTTATTTCTTTGTCGACGAACTGGGAAGATAATCTAATTGGTAATATAGATAATGCACTACTAACTTAGTCAGTCAGTTGAAAATGAAAAAGCACTCTATATTTCCTCACCAAAGTAAAATTCAGTAATACATAATCTAACAGCTAGAGCAAGAGGATTTCCCACGCTCTAGTTTCGTAATATTATTTCCTATTTATTTATTTTACCTAAAAGTAGCTTAAGATTTAACATGCTATAGCTATGATTACCTGGAGTAACCTAAACTTTCGCACTGTGGAATTAATAAGCACTTTATTGAGACTCATCTTCAATCCATCATAAAGTCTGAACAAATTAAACTAATAGACGTGCAAGCTAACTACAACTGCTTAATTTGTTTGACAGAAATATCGGTTCTATATTTACCTCTTCACGTCTCAAGTTAAAGTGAGGTGTTCAAGTAACCTTCCAATAAAAATTCTACGATGACCTTTAACTATTGAGCTTTAATTTTTCAGAGCAGTGTGACATGTATGTTTGTACAAAATAATAGAAAAACATTAAATCCTTCTTATATCCCAGTAAGGAGTAATTTACGAAATCTATTTTCTACTTTCACCCTGGGGAAAGTCTTGTTTCTTCTATACATTCGTATCTTAGACCACAATGTAGTTCAAGTAATAATAACCCTCAAAGGACGAATGAGCCCACCTATTATTAACAATGTATTAATGCCATTTTTACTTACTTCACTATACTTTAACTTTGAGTAAACCAAGTCTCTTGGCCTATTATAAGACAACAGTGTGACCCTTGCGAAGACATAAAACGCCTCAATCACACATTGGTTTCACACAAAATGCATGTTGGTGGGCGACCGCCACACACCCAGTATAACTTTATCTTGCACTTTTTCCTCTGTATAAAAAAGATTAACATGAGGGTATTCCCTTATTTCTCATTAAAAGTAAGTATTTTAGGACACTGCATTACTATTACAGTAAGCAACACCCTTGAGTGGAAGCATCTTCGGGTTTCACGACAGGGATGAGAGGTGAAATTTGTTGCCATACACATATGACTCAACCTGGAAGAAAGTATTTTAACCATCATACGTCATTCCACATAGACTGTAAGTATTTTTTTCTTTTAAAGTAACAATTGGTATTCGCACCAGGAAAAAACTAAACCGAGTTGGTAAACCCAAGCCTTCATCCGTGTTTGACAAAGAACACATGAGAAGCAAGGAAAACATTTAAGCTGTAGAATTCACAGGACCCAACAGTGGAAGTATGTACACAAACAAAGAATTGTGTTACATTGTGTATCACATCCTATCGTATGTCCATATTTATTAGGAGTATCTACCTTTGTCTAAGTGCAAGCTATTTGGAGAAAGTTGGTGAGTCTCTCAATGTGAATTTAATGCGACCCTTGTGAACCGTCTTGCATTTATATCTCTACTGTATGTATATGTGGTACAAGTTTTTAGGTTTTTTACTTTTTTTCTTTCTTAGGGCTGAGCTGCATTAAATTTCTTTCTAATGTAAGGTGCATTGAAATGAATTGAATGAAGATATATAACCCCGGACGAGTTGCTTTAGTAGTACCCTTGTTCTCTATTATTATTCTTCCACAGATCTGGACTGAAGGCCCTTTTCCCAATTTTCTTTCTTTCTATCCACTTGTGTTCTTCCTTTTGTGTAAAAATAAGAGAGGAGAACTCACAGGTGGTAGTGATGGTAGCAGCTATCACGTGTATTATAAAAATGTATCATTAGATGAATCCTAGGTACGTGTGTTTTATCATCTCATCATGAAAGGCTAGAGATAAAGTAGCCTACGTATGTTTGTATAAGTATATGCACTTGTTTATCTTGTACCTAAGTGAACCTGAACGAATCATCACATTCCTTAACTTATCACAATCACGGAAGAAAAATGAAGTTTCTTATAGAACACATTGCAATATTACGTTCTACATAATACGCCTTGATTCCCCACCCGTGTTGGTAAACAATCCACCTGGAGTCTCTTTTAAGATGATTACGGAAAGGGAAAGCAAGGCAAAGGGTGTCGAAACCCACTTTCAACAGTTCTTAAAATATTAGAACCAAGACATGACTGCATATTAGAGTGTACGTGCTGTTTTCCTAAATAAATACATTCCTTTATAATTATCATATTCTATCTTTTGAAATTCCTTGAAACGAGATCCGGTTTGTCGTGGAGTTTTAGCATTTAGGCAAGGTAGCAGCATATAATATTATTATAGTTATATAGGGATTTAGATTTAGATTACCACTTTTACCACAAACCAACATTACAAAAGCCTCACCTGCCCAAACTCTCATTTTCAGCCCACCCGAGGGATAAACCCTTCTTAGAAGAAATTGTAGGCCTACACCTTGACCTATTTCTTATTCATCGCTAATTTCTGAGTGCATCCAAGCATCCATATTTTACTTAGCAAATCTATCTTGAGGAAGAGGAAAATTGACAGTACGTGTGTTCAGTTTACCGTCACTCGACATTGTTATATTACTACATTGTATTACAAATATAGTCATGCATGCATGAATACATAGATTATGATGACTAGTTACTTTAATTCGAACTATGAAGCAATGAGGAGGAGGATTGCATTATTATTATATTAACTAACCTGAGCCAATCTATACTTGGTGGATAGATGGATAGGAAGAAAGAACACATACCATTACTGTAAAATAGGACAAGATTTTTGGAATCTAAGTAAAAGTCTTAGTCCAACCAAACCTCCAGCTTTCGTCTGTACTAGCTTTCTATACTTTAGAGTCAGTAATACACTTAGACAGTGAACAGTGTAAAGTAAGCAGAACGACCCAGCGCTTGCGTTTCAAAAGCATAATATTCTCCAAGCTTGACTTGGATGGATGGATGGGCTTCTTACCAAAGAGTGTTGGCTGTTACTCGTTGTGAGAGATACACATATGAAATACCCTTAACATATAAGTACACCATAGGCTCAGACTGTTAATGCTATGAGAAGACCCAATATTATTCTTATGAACATATATCTACCAAAGTACACTATTTCTCCATATACCTAAAACTTAGCAAAAGGAATGAGCCAACCGATCCAGCTTTGGTGGACTCACAATGAGAGAGGAGAAAGTGGAGAGAGGAGTTTACTGAGCTGCTACACTACTAACCAATATTTTCTGTTGCTGCTTCGAGTCGTAGGCAGACAAGGTAATATAAAAAACTGGGTACAGAACTAAATTCATCTCAGATCTGTTCAAGTAGTAGCAAGCCATTCATGGCTACTACTCTTCTCGTTGTTTTCTATCAGTCTTGCATCAAAGTAGATAACATAATAAGCCCATCACAATAAAGTCCTAAATACTTTTGTAACAAAACATAAAAAAATGTTCAATTGTTGAATGTAACTGACAGTAAAGACAATTTAAAATCTAAAACTTTCACACAACTTTTACCACCCTTGTCTACTTTCTCCGTGCAAAGAGAAGAAAACTGAGTTTTGTTCTGAACAATTAGACTCTGTGCCCCAATCTCAACTTTTGTAAACTCTAGTCACTTGACTTAATTGTATAACCGAACAATAAAAGCGTCAGATAGAGAAAGAAAAGGAAAGTTAGTCAAGCCTGGGTACATGCCATTCAACTACATAGGACTTTTCCCTCCTTGTGAATTATTAGAGACAACCTTTCGCTCGGACAGAGCATAATCGTGCAGGTAAGCTATTAAATAAACATTCAGTAAGTTATGTTATAATAAGATCGCATAAAGGCTTTGTGTATTGTGTAGCTCCCTTCCTCTTTAGGTATAATCTTGTAAAAAAATCTTAATTGCTCAGTTCATTTTTTCTCCCATCAAAAATCATGTCATCTAGCTCGTAAAGCCACTTAACGATTCCTTCTCAATATTCTTATATCTTAGTTCACTATCAAAACTTAGCTTAGTATGAAGAATGTACTCATTCTTAGGCATTCCAAATGCCAATTATTTTATACCACCCTGATAGTTAGTAGTTATTAAATATCCAAAACTCTTATAAATTAGTCCAACCTCCTGTTTTTCGGCTTCAAAGAATGCAACGGCTTCCTACGAATTAAAAGGTAGAAAATTATAGACTGATGGAATAATAAAATAGCAAGTCCATATACATAATTGTGTGGCATGTGGGTCGGTGGTGGATTTTGGGTAGGCAATAAGCTAGATGTTGATATTATGTCCCACGCGATCCTTTGAACACTTTTATAAGCTTTATTTTCTACCTCTTACTTTCACTTGAGGTAAGCCTTTCTCTCTGGTGTATGTTTTCTTTTAGAAAATGGAAAAATTTAGAAGTTTCTTATGTACATAATTGCTAAGCGATTTAGGAAATCTTGTGTCTCTAGAGAGTATCTAACTGTGTGCCTTTATGTTCCTTCCCAGCTCCCACGACAAATCAAGGTTAGTTTCATCTACTTTCTCTTAATATTATCCGTCAGGGGAAATTAACCTTTAACTTAAAAAAATGTGAATTTGGAGTTCACTGTGTGCAAAATTGTACATTTATTCATTTTTCAACACATACACCTGTGTACTGCATTGTCATCTAGTTCTTAACTGTAGTTAATTTGGACACTTTCGTACAAAGTCAACTCAACAGTTTTTATACATTTTATTTATCACAAGGCACAAGCTTCGATTTTTTCAATTCGATGCGGCTATAGGCTGTACTAGATGCCAAGTTCAATTTAATACATATAACTACAATGAGGGTTATACAAGAGGTATATAAATAAAGGAAATGAAAATATAAATAAAAGTAGGGTCGTGGTAAAGGTAGCCTTCACACATTTTAATACAAAATAAAAGCCTTTTTTATGAAACTTTTTTTTGGCATTTACGATTCCTCTCTATTCTTCTTTCTATTTCAACTAACCAAAGATTGCTTCTTGTGTTAAGAAAAGAGTTTATTTAGGAAAGGCATAAAAGCTAAAAAAAAAAAAAAAACTTTTTATAATAAAGAACTACGGATTTATTATGAAAAAAGTTAGGGATGATGTAGATGTGATGAATTTCCTTGAGTTGCAGTCATCTAACATCTAACAACTTTGCATGAGCACACTAGGCGTTAAAAGTTGGGCGAACCTAATGTTAATGCTCATCTCATCAATCGCCTCTTTGTATACTGATGGCATTTTATTTGCACATAAAATACTATTCTGTAGATTGCATGAAATATAGAAATTTTAGAAAGAAAGGCATTTTTTCTGTTTTTACTTTTTTTTACCTGGGTGTTTTTTTAAATCACATGCAATATAAGAAGCAACCGGTGACTCAAAAATATCTTCAAAAATATTCATTAGAATGTAACAGATCGCAATGTTACTTTTGTCTTTTCCATAAAATAAATTGGCTTACAACTTCGGATGGAAGGATATCGATTACATTATAATACCATTGACTTTCCCATCATGTTTGGCTTTTGTAGCTAACAACAATATCAGAATAAATATAATAATAAGAAGAAAGTTGCATGGTGGTTGAAGCTAATCAAGGAACGACAATTTTTTCCAAGTTGGTTTTTTATGAACACACAATCTAATACACTCATTTGTTACTTTCGAAGTCGGTATTATTGCATTGTCATTCCCTAGAGACGAACACATTTTTATTATATATAAACATATTAAACGTCATTTAGAGACTAAGCTTCCCGACCGTAATTCAATGGACATCGACAACACAATAACTTGTCAGTTGTCACCAGCAATGTGTATACTATGCTAGTAATAAACATAAAGCAACACTACCTATGTCTATTGTAATGTCATCAATGATAGTAACTGGGGGCATGCACAGATGTGACGCTTTTGTAAGCAATATTGGGTAAATCAAGCAATAACCATGATAACCATACGATGTTCATCATCGATGTTACAACGTGATCGTCATCATTATTGTGTAATAAAATAGAGCCTATATATTATTTATTATTGTTGATTGAGAATGAAAGTAAAAATGTTATGAAAGAGAAGTAGGAGGCAGGCTTAAGAAAAGGGATTAGGCTTTGGTAATGCATCCTACGTCTCGAACTTCCGATATTGGATTAATTTTGGTTATACTTGTATAAAACTTGGAATAAGAGGGTGCAAGGGAAAGATGGGTGAAGGTCATATCATCTATAATATGTGACGAGCTATGGATGCAGGCCAAAGGATTTATGTTCACTCTTTGAGTCCGACTTATATATAGGCTTCAGAAGAAGTTTCTCCAAAGGAAACAAATAATATGTCTCACTGTGCCCTTGACAGTCCCCGTTTGTATTTCACAGTGCCCCAATTATTAAAAAAAATAAGAACAATGATAATAATAATATTATTACACCCACCACACTCGCCGCCTCCGCAGTCACCGCAGTTGCATAATATTTTATACACAACCAAAAATTAACTACGTTTTTTGGTTTTGTTTTGGTTTATAAAAACCAACATGGAACAAACATGGAACATTATTCAATAGGATTCCACAAACAAATTAGGATTGGATATTGGTATGGAATGTAAAAAAAGGAAAGTCAGTGAACCATGCATCTGTAAAGGTCGAATTACAAGCATTTCTTTCGCTACTTTTTTATTCACCTATAACTAGTTGACTCTTTCAATGTTTCAATCCCTCTCTACTCGCTTCTTCATTATGAATCGATCCTTATCTGACTAATTTCTGTTCTGTATCCCATGCATGAACCTAACAAATCTTATGCACTCTAACCGTTCCTTTTCTTCAATTCCATTCCAAATTTTATGTGATTAGGTAACTACTTTTTGATATGTGATTTAAAAAAAAATAAACCGTTTAATTCGCACTCAGCGATGGGTGAAACCCCCGTGTGTGTCTGTCTGTCCTCATAATTTCTGAA
>JAQGAA010002449.1:0-12640 GCA_034696425.1 Isotoma viridis | reverse complement strand
ACTACTGAGTGCAAAACTGGAAGTGTCTACTAAGCACTATTTATCTCGCTTTCTCTCTCTCACTCTCTTTACCTTATTTTCAATCAATTCTTGTCACCTTAATCTTTTACTTGTGACCTTTACCCTTTGGGAATTGAAAATAGAAGTGTAAGCTCTCTCTCTCTCTCGCGTTACACGACGGATGATGAGGGTGGTTGAGGATTCAAGTGAAATAAGATAATTTGCATGCAATGAGAGGACAATAAGTTTTAAGTTGACTTCTTACGTCAATGTGAGTCTTATTCTGACTTGTTCAATCTGTACAGTTCATGATCTTGGTACAGTGGTGGTGGTAGAGATGATAATGATGGATGTTGCAATGAGATTTCGCAACTTACTACTAGTTAAGTTCATTATTAAACGGTTAGCCTTTATTTCGAAATAAACCCTTGGAATTCTCCTATGTAATTTGAGACTTGAGATTCCCATTGTGCAAGAATTTTATTATATTTGTTAAAATTATTTTATAATAAGATTCAGTTTGAGTTTTTATTTATAATATATAATATTTTATATTTAAATAAGCTTCATTTTGAGTTTTGGTGAGTTTAGATATTCAACTTTTACACACCTTTGTTGGATTCAGTACAGGAAAAAAGTGTTGATAAATTAGAACCAGGAAACAATTTCTCAAAGAGTTGCCTAAATGGTTGTAACGTTTTTTGTACAACACATCGCTGTAATTGAAATCGAATCTCTTTCATCACAAAATAAAGGTTATTTTGGTCAATGTATTTTGCAATGATCAAAGCGTAGCATTAAAATCACGGATTTCATGCACCCGTATGACAAGCAATTAATTTTTGTTTTTTGGCTTTGTAAAACAAAATTCATATGCATATCCAATTATTTTCGTCAGGATTTTTTTCAAAAGGACAAACTACAGTCCTTGGACCTTGGTCAACTAGATAAACAAGGGTTCTAATTATAAGCGGAACAAAAATACTATGGTCTTCGTGGTCCTTCTACAAGGACTACATTGTAAAGACAATGCAACGTTATGCTAATGATAAATGGGAATAAGATTAATATTCGCACCCACTGACACACTACATCATCAAAGGCTATACCCTTATGGATCCAAAAAAAACGACTTTATAAAGGGTGAAAGTAGCCCTGCGTTTCAATATCAATGCAAAACAATAAAGTTGTGAAATCACCTTTGGGCACTAAAAGAGTTCATCTCTTTCCTTCCTTCTTCTTCCTCTTCATCTGCTACTGACACATATGACGATCTCATCCACATCCACCACTACCACTCACTCCTACTACTAAAAGCTACTGCACTAAATAAAATGTTTTATAAAAAAATCAACTGTTCATAAGTCCCTAGAATACACCGTGCAATAGTATGGACATTAAATAAGAGCATTACACACTCCGATCCCCAAGTCTACTCTAAATGCCCAAGATTTGTGATTGACCTCTCTGCTCCATATATATTGGCACACTATTCTAAGAACAGAATAAAATGTTGCTGCTACTGTAAACGGAGATTGGAATTGAGAAGTAGTAATAAAAAAGGGAGATGATTGAGATTGAATTTCAAATGGGAAGAAAAAGCAATAAAAATAAAAATATATACAAAAGTTCTCAGAGAGAGAGACTATACAAGTAAGTTTACCTTTGACCTCTGACAGACAGACAGGCTAGAAATAGAGAGAGATGAAAAGAAGCAATAAAGTACTCACTCATTCTGACCTTTTTTATGTCATTCAAACATCAAGGGAAAAAGTAGTCATCTTCATTTCCCATTTCCTTTCTAGCTATCTTTTTACTTTTTTAAATCAGACTTGCTTTTTATTATTATTTTCATCTTTAATTTAAAAAACCCTGTGTCTATATATTCGACGAGATGGTCCTGTTTGTGAATAGAAATATCCGGGTTGTGTAATAAAGTAAAAATTATGTAATAGAATATACGTAGACTTCTGGATTTGACAAGTTGGACAATTGTTCTAAGGGTAATTTAGGTTTACAGAGAAATATATGTATATAGTCTGAGTCCAGAAGGATTTGTTTATTTACACATGTATATAAAATGTGTGTTTGTGTGTGGGATCTTTCTATTAACTTGGAAAGAAAGAGAAAACAATGACAAGAATAATAGTAGGGAGAAAGTAGAATTGGGTTAATTAATTGGGATTAGGTTGTAGTCAGTAGTTTAGTAGTTAATAGTTGTGAGTGTTGGTGGTGATGGTGTAAGTGGAATAAATGAGTATAAAAGTATATAGAATTATTGTATTTGTTCCCTCGTGACAAATAACATGACATGACCAACTCTACTATGCATTACTGCTACTACTAGTGTGTCAGTAAAACAAATAAAAACAAATCAAATGCACCTCTAACCCCAGAACTGTTTACCAAGTTGAGGAATTAACAAATAAAAAATAATTTGTTTTATATCATATATATTAAAACCCAATTTGTCTATTTTATAGTTTCAGGTGAATCCCTGTCAGCTTCCTGGTTATGGGTTAATTCTTTATTAACCCAAAAACCACAAAATCACAGAAGTTATTATGATACGATGCATGTCATCATTATCATCTCTAAAAACTATTGTTTGACCTTTGAGAAGTCATTAGGATTTAAAATACCTAACTTGTATGCGTAGGCAACAAACATAATCCCACATGATTATTGCTCGTAGCCCCAAACACCACAAAATGTTCAACCAATGACTCTTTTTAAACACAATTCCAAGTAATCACAATTCCAATTCCTTATAATTTTAATGATTTTTAGCTTATATAAATTATTTACTAAAGTAGGAAGTGAAAAATGCCTTTTGAACTTAATTTTGATTACTTTAAGTGAAAACCAAGTAAAAGCCATTCCAAATAACTCCTTGCCTACACACACAAACTAAAATCTTTGAGATTGGACTTAAATTGCTTAATACTAAAAACGCTAACGTCATGAAAATTACAAGTTTAAAGAAAAACTCAACTCGATTTGATGATATTACGAGTTAATCTTTATGTCATGAATATGTTTGACTTTCCAGTTTACTTACGAATGTCATATGTAAAACTACTTGGTATTTCAAATTACGATTTATTTTTCGGACGAATGGCTAATCAAAAAGTACATTAGTATCTTATATACCTTTGATACTACACTCAAGTACATTTTCCTCTTTAATGTTTGAAATGTGTGTACATTTGAAATTGAAAGATGAGAGATCAACCAACAAGATATTTGATGAGATTTACTCCGAATGTCAAACTCTAGTTGGGAACATATAGCAAAGAATAGCTGAGTGTACAAAATAATATACTAATAATGCATATAGACTGAGAAAACACACGTACACACAAGATGTCAAAGGTGAATCTCATGGGGCCACCCACACAGGTGGTTATGTTATAGCATGTTCTACAAACCACGAAATTAAACTAAAATTCTATTTCACCTCACTCAACAATACTCTTTCGGAAATTATGATCACGATTTCATCTAAGAGCATGTACACCTATTTGGTTCCAGAACTCGTGAAGGAATTTTTATCTTAAATTTCCAAATTTTGGATTTGCACTCAAAAGTTATATAAAAAATTTCAAATTTGTTGAAATTTCATAACCATTTTCAAAAAGCACTTTCATCCATTTGCAATTGCAAGTGCATTGAGACTCCCTGGTGAATATCAAGAATAAGAAGCTTTTACAACGTTTTATACTTAGGTAATACTAAATTCGAATAAAATGGCTAAATATCATAATCATCTCCATTATTAATGCATGTAAAAAAAGGTCATCGGTCAGCCCCGGGTTAACGGAACCAATCAAAGGGAAAAGTTGACTACTTTCCTAGTAATGTTATAAATAGATAGAAAAAACATAGTAAACAGGATTATGATAAAAGTAAACTTAATTTACTCTTTTCAATAGCCAAATCACCTACAAACAGAAAGAGAAAGCAAAAAACCCACTACTAACCACCACCACTACTGCCTTTGTACCACATCAATAAGAAAAAAGAGTCAAAATTCAATTTCAGTTTAAGGACAAATAGAAATAGAGTGTAGTATTATATTGAGTATAGGAAGATATGGACATCACATGAAGGCTCAAATATACATAAAGATTCACTTAAATAGTCTCTCTCTCTCTCTTTTAGTAATCTGATAGAAATTGCTAATAAATATCCAATCATAAAGAAAATTATTTATTTATTCAAAGAAATAAGAAAAAAGTAGAATTTTCTTAAATTAAATATTTCATCATTCTTATCTATTTATCTATTTTCGTAAAGTCTTTCAATTTCCAATTTATTTTGTTTTATTGGCGTATAAAATGGATGATGATGATGATTTATAAATTATGCTGTTTTTCTGTCTCAACCTCTCTATTATATTACAAAGTATTTCAATTACGTTCAGGTTTAAATGTATAAACTTTCTTGGTTGGTTTAATACTTAATTTTTTATTCCTTTCTGTCTGTTCTGTTTGCTTGATTGATTTGATTAAATTATTTAAATGTCAAATATTATGTCGTGACATTTTAAATAATTATTTCAAATGCCTTTTCAATTTATCCTCTCCTATGTGTATGCTATTTTTTAAAAGGTTAAAGCATATTAAGCAAAACCATAACTTTTCAAAACTTAAAACTGCAACTTAACGGTAAAAGTTATGGAATTAAAGTTGTTGTAGTTTTAAAATTTTAAAAGAATTTTAGAAATTCAGTTTTACAAGTTGCCTTGTTTGATAAACTTTGATAAACAAATATAAATATAGCGTAATCGCTGTATTAAAAGAATCGGAGTTTATACCAATGTAAACTATTAGCACAAAACATAAAAACCCTTATTTAAAAGGTTTTCAATGTTTTCAATGCACTACAAGCATAACTTTCATGCTTATTGATTACCCTTTTATTATTGAGAATAATGACACATCTGTATACTAAAAGTATAAAGAGATGGATAACAATAAATTAAGTAATTTTAACACTTGAAAACAGAAAGTGAAAGTCATGTAAGAGAAAGTAACATAGAATTATCCATTATTCCACACTAACAATAAAGAGTATTATTGGCCCATCATTTCCTATTTTATTTCTCAAAATCCTCACACTATTTCATTCTAATACCTTTTATTACCTCTCCTCTCTGCCTATTATTCAAAACTACTACTTACCCTTACCACTACTACTGCCTACCATAGGACCATTCACAAATTCTTTATTAATCCTCATGCATTTACTTCAAAAAGCATTTTAAAGAGTAATTGAAACACATTACTTGTTAATACACTCTCAAAACATAATAACACAAGATTATCATCATCACACTTAGTTATGCAAGTGATAATGTGAGTAAACAAAAGAGATTAATTCTATCCAATTGACCTTTTGACAACTTTTGGAAACATGAAATGTGCATTTAGACGAGCCCATTAAAACTCTGTTTTTTTAAGTCACGTTGTTGACGCACTACCAACTAAAACTAACTATACAAACTATAAATACACTCTTCCTCTTCTAACAATTACCATTACCAACACTACTACTACTGTCCTAAGTCCAAGCCGCCCCCACAATACTACTACTACGACAACACACTCATACTGAATCACTTATATATTTATTGTGTTGAAATAGTCCCATCTGACTAACTCCTGTCTTTCTTGTACTTTCTTCCTTTTGAAAAAGCCTTGGGGTTGTTCAAAAATCCTTGTGGGTATAAACTTTAAAACTCTAACTTAAAAAACCCCCACCACTTTCTCTTAAGCTTCCTTCCTTACCCAGGATGATATAAAATCATCTTGTAAGTTTAATTAAGCTTGTTCTTATATAGCATTAATATTACTATCTGTAAATGAAATGTCAGATGCAGAATTAATAAAAACCCATTTCGATTCAATTATCTCTCCTACTACAAGTTAACTTTTATATTCAAACTCTAATTTCTTTATGTACACATTCATTCAATTCATTCCTCACTTGGTGGTCTTCGCTAATATGTTTTAAAATGAATTTTAATTTCTTTTCAAACTCGAATCAAAAGTCTGAGACAGAAATCAAAAGTTAAGGAAAGTGTAGAAACTACGTGAAACTTTATGTATTTATTCCTTTTAACTAAGTGTTTATGCTACAAACTTCTATTTAAACCCGATTATTGCCACCCGGGTCAAAAACTTGCACCCGCGACCCCCGCTGGTTCATGGTACACATTGCCACCACTGGGAAAGGTTATCGGGTTCGCTCATGAAGTTAAAATTTTATCTCCTCTCAACAAACTATACATCATATATGAACCCTACACTCTGAGTGTGTATACTTTTGAAAGTTTTTCTTTGTAAAACTTTTTACGTCAACTTCATTAGAGATTTTGAGTCTTTTCACAATTTCACACCTCTAGCTCTTTTTCCACCTCCTCCACCCATGGACACTTTTTCTATTGCCTATGGACAAGAAAGGTGGAAAGTAAACTTTTAAAATGAATTCCCTAAAGGTTTAAGAGTGAAGCCACTCCCACTGTTGCACTTTACTACACATAGGGTAGTAAACGCCCCTCTTGTATATTTTCATCTCATCACTAACAAAACCAACCTTTATGCCAGATTACTATTATTATTGAATATTCCTCTCACAAAGTTGAGACCTTTGACCTTTGTATCAGTGGTTTGGAAAGACAGGTTAACCTCATTCTATCTCCTCTCACTCTAATAAAACCCTACTGGATACACTTTCAGTTTCATCCCACACTCACCTCAATTCAATACACTTTCTCCACACAGTTATATAAAA
The DNA here is from genome assembly GCA_034696425.1 of Isotoma viridis. NCBI lineage: Eukaryota > Metazoa > Arthropoda > Collembola > Entomobryomorpha > Isotomidae > Isotoma > Isotoma viridis. The sequence goes on along the minus strand of JAQGAA010002449.1, from coordinate 5,842 downwards.
TTTATTAAATTGTATTATTCCATGCAAATTACACTTTCGTAACAGAGGGATCACAAGCCTTAAAGCTAAATATGAGTCAAAACAATGATGCCAATGATGCAAAATGAAAGGATAAAGAAAGATAAGTAATAATGTGGGATTTTGATATAACATACGGGGGATCAAAATACAACTCGGGAACAGATTCCTGATAAAAGAGTATTATTTTAAGTTGTCTCATGAAATAAAGTAAATTTTCGTAGAAAACATGTTTCCAAAAATACGGGTAGTTTTATTAAACTACAAAAATGTGGGTTTCTGCTTTAGGATATTACCACGCTAAAATGACCAAGTAAAAACTAAAATCCCTTTGGAACGTATTATCTCTTTTATTAAATTTTTGCCCAAAGCATTTCCCATAATTAGAAACATTTCGACTTTCGTAACTAATCAATGGTTTCGTTTGTGTTAATTAGTTCAATTTATTTTTCCCCTTTTCATTACATATCCATCACCTCTGCTACTTAAATAGAAAGATAATTTTCACACGATTTACTTTCACCTCGGGTAAAGGATAAATCGTGTAATTATTCGAACAAAGAAATAATCTATAAATTCCTTTTATAATTTCCTATCTTACATAATTACCAGACGGGGTATTTTTTATTCTGATGGAATTGGCATTTACTACTTAGTTCTCTTGTGTTCTATTTATTTCTATTTCTAGTTAAATTCTAAAAATAAATCCGAAACTGGTGACGAAGGCAGAATGAGTGTGTGTGAGAATAAAAACAAGAAAAAGTGTAATTACACAAAGTTATTGCATGTCTATCTTTTTTCTCTCATCGAAGGTTTGAATAAACAATTTTTGTATTCTATTTTTTCTTTACTCTTCTAAGTTTTTATATTTAGTAAATCCTACTAAAAAATAAGGTTAATTTTAATTGGACTGTTCTGCACGTAATAATATTGGAACATTAAAAAAACAAGTATTCGTGTGTAATTGGGTTTTTTACATTCAAAATAAGGATTATTTATCTTTTAAGAAATCATTTTTAAAATTTGGAAATTGTATTTTAAAATTTTGAGGCAAACCCGTTCTTAAAATTTCATGTATGTTTGTTCTTTACTAAAGTAAACTTGCCAGAATAGAACCACTAGAACCATATCATGATATCATGAATGAAACACTTGAAATTACACAATGTGGTCCTTTTTACCATCTAAAATAACCTACATGTGGTTCCATCCAGCCTATCGTTAACGATTGGTCGTGGTAGTAGTGGGTAGAAAAGACCTTGATGATAAAATTTACCTGAATGAAAAGTGTCCACACCTACTTTCCCCAAAAAACACATTATTCTACAGATAGCTAACCCTCTACCCACAAACACACATGCTATAGTGCAATGCATTCATGAAAATCACTTTTGGATTTTTTATCTAAAAAAGTAAAGGACACATATTATTCCAAACTGTATATAGAACTTTAGGTAATCAAATGTATGAAAAAAACGCAGTATTTCCGTCAAAAAATCCATTACCGTGTCTAAAAATGGCTTATCTGTGACCACCACTGGCATTCTTCCGTTGACACACATTTCTCAACATTATTTTTTTGCACGAGTAGCTCTAATCATATTAATGCGTTCCTTTTTGATGTTATCATTAAATGTTTTTTTTTTGTCACATGCTAACTATTTTTCAGAGAATAATAACACTTTAGGACACATGGCATACCTGAGAGACCACTATGCAATCCACCACCACCACTTCCACAACAACCAACCAAGGACTCTTATTTTCCTTCCTATCCGATTAATCCTTTAAAAAAAGTAAAACTATGAGCAAGGTCTTTCTGTATCTCTTATGATGATAAAAATGATGATAATGCAATGCATATAATGCAATGCAATGGTATCAACATTTCTCTAGTTTTTAGCATTATTATGTAATAATCAATTACAAAAAAGCTTTAAATAAACAAATCCTATGAATTCCATGTAATTGATAGAATATATTATATGCTAATTGTAAGTAAATATTATGATTTTTTATATAAATTTTAATATATTACTTGAAATTAATACACAGATAGCTTTTGCCTATGAAAATTGTCCCATTTATTTTGCTTTGGATTATAAATAAATAAAACCTCTCATTATAAAATATTGCATATTAAGTTTTACCTTTATTATGACAAAAAAGTGAAGTTTCTTCTCCTTTTTTGTCTCTTGGAGGATGAGACTATGCAATTATTTTTGAAATTCGAGTATTTTATATACCACAAATGAAATATGAGATTCAAACAAACAGATATGCTTTTAATCTACTAAATGAATAAAAATGTTCCAGTTTTGCTTATATATAATGTATATATATGTAAGTAGGTAGTACAAGGACTTGACATGGGTAACTCTAAAACAATTATTTTTACCTGGGATATATTATACCTTGCTTGTGTGTCTGTGTGGGCATTTTTGGTTTTATTCAGGTTTTATTTTGTAATTTGACTCTTAACTAAAATTAAGTATTTTGTCTCTCATTTCAACTCGAATGAGCAAGGTGCATTACACGTTTTACTTTTAGACTTGGTGAACAGGGTTTATTTAAAGGGTTCAGTTAGTTCAGTAGGTACGGAGATGAACTGTGGAAGGAATAAGCTGTGAAGACAAGGCGAATCTGCTGGCGAATCAGATTCAAAGTTAATAATGTTTAGATATGCATTGTAAACTGGTCTGAAAACCCAGATGTCAATGAAATAAATAGGGCATGTCAAAGTTTAAATGTTTAAAAAATCCAGGTTTTGTAATGAAATTGGTACTGGTAGTATAGTGCAAGGTTGGATTCTTTAAAGTTGTTGCACTGTTTATTTGGAATTTAAAAAAAATATTTAAAAAAATGCATTTGGTTAGGTTAGAACCCAAGGGATTAACAAATATTTCCTGAATTTTAAGTTTAAGCCTGTTTTGAACAAGAGAGTAAAGAGAAAACCCGGGTGTTTAGCATTTGACTCACCCAAATGAATGTTAAAGAGTTGAAACAGATTTATTGGAAAGAGAAAAGGAAAGTATGAGAGAGATAGAGTGAAAGGAGAGTGAAGGGTGGATTTTAGTTTAGTGAAAGAGCATATAACCTAATTTGAAATAGCTTGTGGCTAAAAGATGAATAAAATGTAACCTCAATTTCAACCGTTGAACATGAATTTCAGATTTTATTTTATTACTTACAAACTACCACCGACCATATAGAACAAAGAGTAACAAACAAGAAAGATGTGAATATATTATGCCACGCAACAACCAAAGGGCTATTCATATATTTCAGCATCAATTGTAGTTACCTAAAGACTTATCGACTTTCCCCTTGACCTTAATTGAAGGTCAACAAATTCCTTCGGGTTCAAGGTTCAACCCTATGTAACCTTATTTACATATGTCGTACCCACGTCTTAAAAACCACAGTGTCATCCCACCTTTCACTTAAAACCGCAGTCTGTGGGTATCTCAAAACTTCTACACATTACATAATGAATGGACAACCCTAACTGCTATAAGGCTTTTATAATATTCATCAAATTTTACTTAGAAGGACGAAGTAGTCCCTTAGGGGTAAATATGTCTCAGAGATAAAAGAAACAACCTCCAAGAGTTAAAGTCCCTCTTCATCCCTAACTACTACTACTACTACAAGCTTAATTCTAAATACACGCAAAAATGTTGTTAAAGGATTTCCTCCTCCTCCTTCTTTTATGCTTGTCACAAGGGTTCATAAGTTAGGACATAATCTCGCATTTCAAATTGTTTTTCAAAATAAAATACACAAGCGGGGGTTGAAACAATTCTTATATTCGAGACTGCCCTTTCTTCGTGTAAGCACTTAAGCTTTTAGGGATTGTCCACAACTTATGAGATGTACTTTGTGTGCGTCATATTTTTCAAAAATTTTGAATTTCTTTAGAAGATTTTTTGAAAATAAGAATAAATTTGTTACACCCCCTGTGAGGTATATATGAAATTCAATACAAAAACCCGAAGGGTTCTTCTAAGCTATATCTCTCTCATATAAAAAGTTGAAACTACAAAGACATGCATAAGTTATTTAACAAATGATTGCTTAAGTGATTAGGAAAATGGGTTAGAGAGATGAATTAAGTTGTTTTTTAAGTATTTTCTTAAAAACAGAGTTTGCCTTGACAATAGAAAGTTGTTGGTGGTGGTGGTGGTTTTAGGTTCTTTCCACTAGTAGTTTTATTCAGTTAGATACAAGGGGACTTTGACTTTATGCGTCTTTCTATGAGCAACACAAGTCAGACTCCATTGAATAATACATAATGCATTTACCTTTGAGAATTTTATTTATTTACGATATTCAAGTATAAGGAAAAGACAACTTTGCGTCTTGTCTACCAAGAAGAAAAAAAAAACCTTTCATCTTTTTAAACACTCCCACACACTCTTTCTCTTTCAAACTACTTTTTAAAAAAACTTGTATTTAAACGATGATAATCATATACAAACTCTTGAATAAATATTAAGATCTTAAAACATTTTTTCAATCATTCAGATACACGAATCTATAAGTAGTACACTTATTTCAATATCTTATATAAAGACATTAAGGCTAATGTGTATACAAGGACATGAGTAGTTGAAGTATTTTAATTTTTAAATCCTTCTCTATGGAATATCAATACATTTTTTCAAAAACTCTTTAAAAACTGTTGAATATTTTTAGACAGTTACTGTAAGTAGTGGGGAGTGTATGTAATATAATAAGGAAAGTCTAGTAGGTAGTATTAATGCTTTTTAATACAGCAGAAAAGGTATTATCTATGATACGAAGGTTCAACTCGAATAATAATAACTATTGTGGGCGTATATCTATGTTTTTTGAACTTTTACAAGACAAATTAGTCAATTAAGCCATTATATTGTTCTAATAGGTAAAGTAAATTGGAAAAAAGTCTATAATAATTGACTAGATAAATTAAGTATTCATGTTGGAGGTGGACACAGGAAATTAGAGACAGGGGACAATTACTTTAATAAAGAGTAAGGTTCATAAAGAATACAACTGAATAACCCTGTGCATTATAAAATATCTCTAATAATCCTTAATTTTGTAATAGATATTTTTTTTATTTGTGGTCAAACCCAACAAAATAAAATATTGATTTGAACTCCTATAAGGTATATAGAGAGTGAATACTTTTGAGGGTATCAAAATTGACTATATAGTCTGTTAACAAGACAAAAGGAAATGAGTTGACCTTTAACCAGCTTATAAATCCATTGGTATATATATAAAAATAATAGTAATAATATTAAGGAATTAGACTAGAAAGAAGACTGATGAGTCTGTGTTATATTATTGCATGCAATAATACAAAACTCCTCTAATTTCCTTAATAAGGGAGATTCATAACTTATAAGGTTGATGGTGGTAGGGCATGGAATGAGTTTTGTATTATCTTGAGCTGAGCAGTGAATCGTAATCGGTCCTGTATTTTAATAGACAAAGAGACAGACAGACAACTTTACCAGATTATATACTAAGACTAAATTAGGTAATCGATTAGCAAATATGTTTGTAATAAGAGAGAGACCAATTATCCAATCTGATTTCAAAAGTTCAAAAATAATTGTCTCTTTTTGTCATAATCCTTAAGAGAAAATGTCAAAGAATGTTTAGATATATGTGTATATAGGCGTATTAAAACAACCTGATGCTTTTTGCATATTGCGAATCAATACTTTCTCACATTCCCCATCAAGTTCGCATTATTATTTGCAAATACAAGTTTTTGCAAATTATAGCAAGATGTCCTATTATTTTGGGTATTTTATAGCAAGATGCCCCA
>JAQGAA010002448.1:0-12644 GCA_034696425.1 Isotoma viridis | reverse complement strand
TGGTACATCATTAATTCAACCCTTAATTTTTTTATCTAACTCCTCTCCAAAACTCAACTTATAAACCCACACTACCCCAAAAACTTGAACAACTCAATCAATTTATATAAAAATTCAAAAGAAAGAAAAAAGTCACTCTGATTAATTGATTCTTTAAAAAAAATTCCACTTCAACTTATCTTTTAATTCTGGTAATTGCTTCACCTTTGAATTTTTTAACTTAAAAAAACACAACTAAACCACTCCTACCTTTTCACCTTATTACACAACACACACACAAACTCCTTATTACTTCCTCCCCTAATAATTGTTGCAATAAATTAACTATTTTTTAAATATATTTTTCTACTCTAATTAAAATGTTGTTTGTTTTTCGTTTCTCGACTCGTATTTTATTACTTTCAGTACATTTACTTGAAATGGTATCCTCAAAACCCCGAATTTAATTGCACATCAAAAGCTTTCAGATTATTATTTTTTTATTCCAATACCCGATTTCCTATTACCAATAGGATGTATATACCAGAAACTAGATAAAACTCCCGAATTATATAGAAACAGTTACTTTTTTATTATGCTTATTGGATTCCTCAAAATGCCAAACAAGACTAAAAAGAAGCTATTAGATTAAAAGACTTGAACATTATTCTTGTTAAAAGCTCCAATAATACTTGAGTGGTTCGAAGTGCACAAAGTTGGTGCATCGGGTAGTAAATTGTATAATTTGTTATTTTGCTGATTTTGTAACAACACGAAAGCCAAATCACGCGTAAAGTTTTATATATTTTTTTATATTTAGTATTTTTCGTTTCTTTCTTGGATGATGGGTTGGGTCTTTTTTTATTTTTTTCTCTCAAGAGGTTATCATATACACAAGAAGAAAAGTGCATTTGTGTTGGTAAGGAATTTACTCAAATTATAATGATATTTGCCATTTCGGATATTTTTGCATAAGCCTTGGAAATCCGAGCAGAGAAGAAGAAGCCAACAGGAAGAATGGAAGGGGGATTTGCAATCATTACTTTTAACTTATTTAAGAGATTTACTTCCTTAAGAGTGAACTCACTCTGACATTTCCTACATCACCACCTTATTACATATTTCATACTATGACCCCAACTACAAACACCACAACCACCACAAAGCAACAAAACTTCAAACAAAAAGTCACCACCACTAGTCTCGTATTAAACTTCGGGTAGTGTAAAGGAGCTATAATATAGTGAAATATTATTATACAAGTCAGTCTCAATTTGCCTAACAACTTACCGAAAAAGTTTTCAAGAAATTGGGTATACAAAGTAAAACAGCATGAGAAATGAGTCCAATGAGTTGTGTATGCAAATAACGAGGTAGAGAGAGAAGGCCAATTTTAATTATTTATTTAGACATTCTCAAAGAACCAACCCGTATGGTTCTTGATGATCATCATGTGTATAATATATTATGACAATTATACCCGAGGAGTAGATGTGATGGTAGGGGTAGAGACACTTTCTCTAAATGTGTAAACCTTAATTGTATTTATTTCCATACTTCACACACAGGAAGAAAAACAAAGACATTTATGACCGATTGATTCATTATAAAGAGAGGTTGAAGTTGATGGAACAAGTATGGAAAAGGAATATAATGTTTGTTTTTTAGGGGTAATGGGAATTTTTAGTTGGATTGGATTTTCATACTTGTTTTTGAGTTGGATGATGATATCACTACGGTTGGTTTTGGTATAGTGTGGGTACAAAGGGGATATTTTTGGTTTTCGAACTATTAGTATTAGTAGTTTAGTTGTGCTGGGTAGTTGTTGATGTTGTGGTGTAATAGGTTGAGATATTGTCAGCACTTGAAAGTCGTATTGATCAGCTTTTGATGTTAAAATTTTGAGGAAATGATGCTTGACATTTGTATGTCGTCTTTTAACGATGGCCAAGATGAAGGTTACGTTGCAATTGTATTTGAATTTTGATTTTATATTTTAATTAATTAACACTTCTTATTAATTACATAATATGCTAATCCTTAAGAAAAGCTTTAGCTTATTAAAGGGTTCAAAGGTAAAATATTGTTTTTAATACTTTCCAACAACGCTGTAAACCACGAAATATCTATTTCAAATTCTTCTCTCTTCTCCAGAACATCTAGTTTCTTTCAATCAATCCAAATGACACCTTGAGAATGATCCACATGGAGCTTTAAAAGCTCTCACAGCTCTGAAACGGGAATAAACTTCAAAGACTCTTTGTATTAGTAGAAATCACCCAAAAGAAGAGAACCCTTATGGCACACGTCAAAATGTCAGACTGAACGGATTAGACCCAAGCTTCGGCAGATGATTCATACACAAACTATCATTATTCCTCTGAATTGAATAAACTTAAAACTGAAATCCAACCCAGCTTGAAACGCTATTATCCGCTATTAGTATATACTACTACTGTAACTGTTTCAGTTCAAGTAATCAATAATCTTCCAACTGAGAAGCTTAATTAATCCCTTCATCTACAATGAAATTGCTCAAAGCTTTTAAGACATTAATCCTTCTCTAATCCTTAAGTTCACCGCACTAATCCAAAAATACTAAATCCACAACCACCCACAAAAAACCCCTTATTCAGCCACACAGCTTGACCTTTTGAATCCACTTTTTATAACTTTTGCCCCCAGAAGTGTATCCCACTTGAGCTTAAAAGCTCAAATGAAACTAAACACAAAGACATTTAATGTCATTAGGTGTAAATAGTGACTAAAAAGTCTCAACCCACTTCCACATCCACCAGTCCACCACTACTACTGCAATCACTCAGTGGTAATCGAATGACTGATAAAACTCCGTTTTCAATTCACCTCACCTACAGTACTAATCCAATCCTCCCGTTTCTTTTGGGTGAATCGGTGTAAAAACGCCGTTCGTGATGGAGTAATAGCAGTATTCCTGCACACAGACAGGACAGTCAAGTCGCTATTTCTAGTTAAATCTATCTATACGTAACTTACCTTAGTTTTACAATCCTAGTCCCACTGGACGTACAAAACTATCATCCGAAATTCGGGTTTCCTATTATTATGCCCGTGTAGTATTCATCTCGCATAGAACCTGGTTCATCCTAGCATTACCATTATTATCACTGTGTAATATCCTCGCACAAAGTTATACACAGACACTACACAATTTATTCTCCATATACACCTAATGCTCCAGCCAAGGGATAATATGTATTTGTGCAATCAACCAATTTACTTTGGGTGCCATTACCTAATGGAAATTCATTTGTGTGCACAACCTACCATCTTACATTTTGTTTCATTAAAAGTAAACTCTATCGTATTTTTAAGGATTAAACGCCCCCCCCCCCCATGCCCTTAAGATCTTTTTGATTAAGAATAAGATATTGAGTTGTGGGGAGGGGGTTAAATGTTTGAAATTACACTATAGAGGAAATTAATACCCCGAACATCACCTAAGCATTTCCAGTATTTCCAGTAGCTGCAGCAGAAAGACTGATAACAATAAGTTCGCCTGTCAAATGAATAATTCAAAGGGAAGACTTTTCTCTGTCATTTTCATTTGCCTCGCATCAATATGTGTTTATTTAAGTTTTCTGACTTGTCTTTGTGTATCTATCCATCCATATGCTTTGATGATGATGATGATGATTGTGATGGTGTATGAATACCAAAATAAAATACCATATTGAAGCTTTTTCGATATAATAATGTAACACTCCAGGAGGATGCTATTATTTACGTAATTTAGCATGCTTTTACACAGGCACATACTTTGTACTCTAATCTTTATCTCTGAAACGACAAAGGTTCGTTATTCTGCACTGCAGATACATACAAAGTATCCCTATGGGGTACAGCATTCCTGTTACTAAAGCTAAGTTACCTTCGGTTTTATAAATAAGATATCATACTTCTTTAATTGGCATTTATTATTAGGAACCTCAGGAGCATTAAAGCTATCTCATTGGGTTGAATAAAGAGAATCAAACGTGGGTTAGATATGGGGAGGCGTGTGTGACATCATTAAGATTAAAAAGTAATACGGGTTTTCGAAAGCAATGTGTAGGAATTTTACAACCCGGGTGTCATCCGAGTGCAGTGTCCCTACAACAGTTAAACATTTTTGGTAGAATTTATGAACACCCAAAGAAAATATACTTTAGATGATCAGATAAAGTAAAAAAAAGTTATGAAGAGTCTCACAAGAGATCCATAAATTGTTCATGGAGAAAGTTATTCCTAATTTTTTGTTCCAACGGACTAGAGGTAATAAAGGTGAATATTGTGTCTCCTATGATTTAATGTTATTTTGTGAGTGAGTGATGGCAATTATATTTCGGTAAATTAAATAATAGAGAATATATACGGTGAACCCTTGGTAATAAAATGCTCTAACCTAAAGACATAAGTATAGTTGGAATATTACTTGGTACTTGTGGTCGAAGTGGTATTACTGTTACATTAAAACTTTTTTATACCATAGGAAAAGATTGACATGACACTTTACTCAAAAAGACACACGAATGTCGAATAAGAGAGGAAGTGACATTGATGGGTTACATAATATCGTGACAGTGACATAGTATAAAAGAATTTAACTTAAATGAACCTTACTCTCAAGGTTTCTTGAGTTCCAATATGCCACTGGTAGTTAATGGTTCTATTATTTTTCTTTGAAAGTAATTTCAGTTTAATTCATGGAATAGATTTTCCATTTCCTTAACCACTTTATTAACTTTTATTTTATGATCCGATTATATAACTCTGGATTTATAATTCTTTTAGAGGAAATGGGAAATATCGTGAGACTTGAGATTAACGGTGGAATGAAGGTTATTATTGAGCGTTTGCACTAAATTGTTCAATCTGAAAGGGAAGTTTATGTAAAACTGAAATAGGAAACACAAAAAAATACAATAAAATAAAACACATTAATTGTCGGCTTTTACCGTGTTTTCCGTTTTAGAACCCCCTCCCCCCATCAGAAAGAATTCGGATTGCTTGATTATCTAGATTTAAAAAGATGTGCCAATGCCAATGCTAAATACAAGAGCTATGGAATTGCGTCCTAAAGCTTTAATTCATATTCAAAATATAGACTCCTCGCTTACTTAAAAGAAATAGGGTTTTTATTAAAATCATTAAATGTTTGTAATAGTTTGTATTGAAAAATAACCCTCCCCAATTGAAAGGAATTCTAAAAAGTGTATAAAATTAAATACTTTCTAAATTAAAAAAAACGAAATTCACAAACAGTTTTTTTAAGCAGACACTTTTTATTTCACAAACTATTTAGTATGTCATATGTGTGCTAAAACACAATCAACAAATGCTAATCAACCAGTCAATTTCTATATGATAATATTAATTTAATTAATTATTAATCCATAATCCAAAGCCAAAAATTTTACTAATTCAATGCATCTAACAGAGATCCCGCCTTGAAACCCGGGTAAGAAACAAACCCTAACTATTATCTCTCCCTACCAAATCTTAATCCCTAAAGGAAAACCTTCAACCTTCAAGTTATATTTATGCTGACCACTACTATTCCTAACACGATACTTCACATGCATTCAAACTAAAATTTTATTATTATTCGAATGCAATTCCGCTTGCAAAGGTGAAGTTGAAATGAATGTAACAATTTGTGTAATACTGCCTTACATCAAATTAAAATATTCCTTTGGGCTTTTCTTATCCTCCAACTCTATTTCTAACTAATTACCTTGACATTTCTCTACACACATACCTAAAGGTGAAATGTCAATTCAGTTGCACACTGTCTCTCCATGAGGATGTGTGTATCAGAGTACATATCAGATCATTATCGTATCGTAAAAATTTAAGAGTATTCTCACGTCAGAAAAACTCTCGTATCAATTACGGAACGAATGAAATTGCATTGTCGAATCTTGCATCAGCTAAACGTAAGTTTTGTGTGATATTTTTATAATTTAACAAAAATAAAGTACAGAAAATAAAGCATTTTTATAAAAACTTTTCAAATTCAAGTCAGATTCTAAAAAAAATCCAAAAACGTGGTTTCTACACCCGCAATAAATACTCCATAGCCCTCTCACACAAATAACAACTCTACCAATTACGACCTGACGGACTCATCCAAGCGTTTCAAATGGAATGACAAACTCTTCTCTATATCCTAAAAAAACAATTCTTATGGGGCTATATATTATTTTTAGACCGATGTTGTATAATTGGATGAGTTTAATAATGCATAAATGCAATCATTACAATAACTGTCTGGAATTGAACCAATTCCAAGTATTTAGATTCCCCATGGGCTGAATTGACTCATTCATTACAGATTTTTATTATACCAAGAAAAATGTTCCATTCGAAAGCTAAATAATAATTATGTTTTGCTTCAGTTGTTTTCTTTCCAATTATAAACTTAATTACGTCATATGGATACCGATATATAGATACACAATTAATTAACAATAAAACAACACAAAATCATTTAAACTTTAAAATTCTAATGAATAATAAAGCATTCTTGGTACACACTCTAGACTGTCACAGTTTTATTATGGCACTTGACATTTAACTTTTTTTTCGAGATCATTGAGACAGTTATGTTTATGACTTATTGATGCTATTGCCTCTACAAAACAAAAAAAAAACTACCAAAACGAATATGCCTCCAGACACTTCAGAGAAATAATTTACCTTGAAGGAACTTAATGAATTACCAGAGTGCCTGATAAGATTCAATATGCTACAGTCCTACTGGCTACTTTGTATCAATAACATTGAATTAAATCCTTGTTTTCTCTTTCAATAATTAAAAGTACAGTCTGCCTTTTTCATGTTGGAATTGGCTTCTTTAAAAATGCATTGTATTTCATCTTTTGGTTCCTATTTTACGTGTGTAATTATTTCTGTACGTCATATTCTTTCATGTAATTCCATTGTATCATTTATTATTATTTATTTATTATCATTGTATCTTCAGTGTTGAGTCCAATTTGGGCATGTATTTGGCCGCTACAATAAAAACAAAGGTTATTTCCTGGTTTAACGTTCAAACTTTAAGTGTGACGTCATTCCATTATACAATTTTAAAAATACACGAGGTCCTTATATAAAATGTCCTTTAAATATTCAATCATAGATTCAGGACAGCTCTGACAGTAGAGAGATCAGAAGGACACACACACACACATAAGCTTTTACCTTGCCAAAAAAGCCCGTGCCGTGTACTTATTAAGTTTGTATAAATGTAAAAAAATTGTTTTCTAAAAGTTTTATGAAGGAAAGTCATATATGTATATAGTGAATGTTTATTTTAGTCTGAATTCCAGTTCTAAAGCTTTTATTTGAGATGTAAATGATTGAAAAGTTATTGAATTATTAAGTGGGAATAGTTGAGAACCGTAGGTGGCAATTCTCGGGTACATGGTCACTGTCATCATCACTCACCACTGTCACCACTACCAAAAGCAAATAGCACTTTTCTTATATTTAACAGTATAGTCAGTGTAGCAGTATAAAAGTGTCTAAAATATAGAAAAACGGTTAAGTAAACCCAATAGGGTATTTGGGAATTGGATGAAAAATACAAACATTCTTGGTTGTCGCAAATACTTAACCTGATCAGAATATTTGTGGAAAAGCCCGAAAGATAATTGAACTAGGAGTTTGATAAATTGGACACTGTTTGAGGGATATGAATGAACATGTGGAGTATGTGGAATCCAAAGGGAGTTAACATTTTACATAATAAATTACTTTTCAATTAATATCGTGGATTAAAGGTTTGTAATCTAGTACATTATTTGTCAATATATGATCTTCCCTTTATTCAAAAATTTAAATTAATTCATTTAAAAATCTACAACCTTAGACTTGAACAAATCTATTTTGAAAACAACAATTTCACCAAAAATAGCACAAAAACAAGCAATGAAACCCACGAAAAATATGACAAAAACAGTTTGAACACTTCCCATTAAATTCAAAGCCTTAACTCCTATCCCTTCCCCAGGAAAATATTTCCTTTTAAAACCCAACGTATAATTCAATCTCTGAAACTCCTCAGCATGATAAAAATACTCTTGAACCTTCTCAATAATTCCGGACTGAATCAAATAACTCATACAAGTAGGAAACTTGGTTCCTCCTTGATGAGTAAAAATCCAAGCTGAAAACCTCGTTAGAATTTTTTCCTTAGCAAGTGTAAACTTAATCCATGGTAAGTGCCTAGAAAGATATTTAAATTCGTTTACAACTTTATCCGAATAATCCACATAAGCTGATCTTCCACATTTTAAAATCTCTTCTTCAATCGCTGAATCAACCGGAATCTTAATTTCATGAATTGGTCCATCCATTCCTTCAATAGTTTCACGTGCCCAAGCCCCAGGAGCAAAAATATGCCTAGGATTGTTCAAACTATATAATAAAAACTCTTCTCTTGAATAAGAACGTTTCTCTGGAAGATCGTCTCTAGTTACAGCATACAAAGAATCATCCAAAGCTATCCCAAAAGCATAAAATAGTTCCGAATCCGGTGTAATTCTTCTTTGTCTATGTCCTCCTTTATGAGATGAATCTACAGATGAATACAATCTAAAGTCTTTCTCAGGGTTAAAATGACTTTGCTCCCTTGGCTCAAACCACTTTTCCTTCAAACAACTCTGATTTAATGAATTATCCATCCCTCTACACCTTAAGACAACCAAGTCCTCAAACTTACTTACACTCCTTGCACTCAAAGGTGAAGTCAGTCCTGTGATAACTATACCCAGATAACCATTAACAAGAATCACTGAAAGAAGACCCCAAAGACCAAGGACCAGACGGAACTTTGAAGCATTCAGAATACCATTAGGTACTTGAAGATGTGCTCCAAACATTGTAGCAACTATGTAAAGATATGGCGAAAAGGAACTTGACCCTTGACCCATTCCTTGATAATCATTCGTGTTAATTTTTTCATGTATATTTTTTAAATAAAAATGAATAGAAGTAGCAATAATCCCCATTGTGATTAAACTCGCAATCCACAAGTCTTTTTGAAAAGGTCTTAAGTAAAAGTAAAAACTTAGATCTTTCATTGAAAAACAAGTTAAGAATGTAAATTGTTCAATTGATTTTATAACAATTATCCCTTCTTTGAGAATTTGATCATCTTCGTCTGACAATCTATTGAGAAATATTCTAGGTAACATATAAGGGGATCTTGACCCTATGTCAACATCACTACACACGTATTGACTCCAAGGGTTACTCGGGTCTTTGTCACAATGGTACAAAGTTCGATTTCCTGTTAAGATTATCATGTGCACAATATGTAATTCCCAATTGAATTTCAGAATGTCCTTTGGTAGTCTAAATGGATTGATCATCTTGCGTTGTTCCAAGTCAACGTATTCTTTTTGTAGTCCAGACTTTGTATCAAATGACCATAGGATTGGGCGACATTGATTTGAAATTGTATCAAGGATTTCAGCTGAATTCAAAGAGTTCTTTGGGGTTACAAGGGTCAATTCAAATACCTTGGTAGGATCACTAAAGCACATGAAGTAGGATTTTGCATCTTCTTCTAGAGTTTTAGGGACAAATTGTACAACAAAACTTAATACATCGCTCAACATAAAACCAGACAAAAGGTCACTTGTCCATTCATAAACCTTCTCCCATTGACTTTTAGTTTGAGTTAGGGTAAAGTGCACAAAGTATTTTGTTGTTAAAGCTATTTTAAAACGTCTGTTGTAATGATCAATAGGTAAAGAAGTGAATTCTTGGTAGAATAAACAAGTTGTTATTTCCCTAAGGACCATTTCCAATCCGTAGTACACTCTAAGGTTTTCAGATTGTTCTGGATTTTCAGTTTTTAAATAAATTGCAGAGTAAATGCAGTTGATGTTTTTTATTTTAAAGATGTTAAAGGAAATTGAGGATTCACATTTGTGTTGATCGTACTCGAATTTATTATGGAGTCTTCGGAGAGTTAGTGGTACTTTTGGGTGGATGTTTAAGTTATCGTCTTCAATTGTGAGATGAATGTGACAGTTTTGAATATTATTTATTACTCTTTCGATTTCATTGGATATTGTGTGATCTTCCTCGAAATTTGGAATAATAATGGCAGGGCTAGCGATTTTCGAACAGAGAAAGAATAAAATTAAGATAAAGTTTACAAGCTCCATTTTGAATTTTTATTAAAATTATACTGTTTTATACAGAATGAAGTTTTTCTGCAATGTGACTAAAGCCAAGGGAAAAGCTTTTTTAACATAAAACACAAAAAGCGTGTAATCTATATAAATGATAGATATTCATAACATTTTATGTAAGATAGAGAAAAGGTTTCATTACTGAGCGGAAATAAGCCAGGTTGTACAGTGGTATTTATTCACATGCGATTCAATTAATTCGCTAGATTGATATGGATATTGACGCAAGACTCAAGAGTGTTGAAAATATCAATAAACAATTTATCTTAAAACAAACTGCTTAAAACATTACATGGAGGGACACAATATTATGTCTAGCTTAAAACATTATATATGTTGAACAAATTCCTCTAAAGCTATTCATTATCTGAAGCTCAAATTCATTAAGTAAAGTTTGTTAACATAAGACAATAAAATGAAGTTAAATAAAATCTAAATTTCTAATAAAATTGTAATTCATCAAAAACTTTTTAAAAACTGAATAAAAATGTATACTGTTTCACTTAAATTATTAAACTTTAAACAAACAATTTCTTTTACTTTTTTGGTATTAATTTTTCAAAGAGCATTTTTCAAAACAAAAGCTTTATCATGCGATACCTATTTTTTGGTAATTAATCATTCTTTCCCGATTTTAAAACAAAATTTTTGCATCAAATTTAAAATTGGGCATAATTTATAAGCGTAGGAGTCCTGTAAGATATTAACCAATAATAAAAATATTGGTGAAGCAGTATAGGTTGTAGGATAAGTGTAGTCGGGTATTGTTTAATAATAATAAATAAATAAGAATGTTTCATTTCATTAAACAAGTATTAATTGAATTTGTCAACCTAGGGTTGTCTTTTTATTATTCAAGCTCTCTACTCGGCTGTACTTGATAATTATTATTGATTAAATTCAAGAACATTTTCACCTTGAATTACTCCCCGAGAAAGGTGTTATAATATTGTATCAGTAAAAGGAGAAATTGCTTATTGGACCTTTAAAACAAAGAGAAAAGATTTATATGCTGTAATTTAAAGCAATAACAATTACAGTTCAGGTAAATGCATTTGTATTATTTAGTAAATTATTGTATATGTACAGAGTTAAACTGCTCAGGCGTCAAAAAACTTAACAATTGAATTGTTAATTCTATTATTTTAAATGTATTTTAATGTTGATATTAGTTTCAGATTGTTTTACATATATTTTCAAAGCGTGACATAATAACAAGTAAAGTTTATTCATTGTGGAAATTCGATGATAAATTCAGATAAATAATCCAACTAAAGTTTCTTGATACGTGAAAGAAAGTCGACTTCTGCTTTTTCCAATTATCATCATAACTGAGACATATAACACTTTTTAAACTTGATAAATTTAAATAATAAATGTTGCCTTAAATATCATAATGTTAGGAAGATTGTTGTCAGGATTTAGTGTTAAGTGGGAGATTCTGTGTTATGTTATGTTAATTGATTTTTAAATTCTAGGTAGGTTTTATTAAAGTTGGGAATTCTAAATTCTAATCGATGTAATTTATTTCTTTTAATGAATTTAAAAGTGTGTATCATATGTACAAAAATAGTAGAGTAAAGCTATTAATAAAACAAAAAGCATTCGTTGGGTCATTACATACAATTTTATATTGTTTTTTGTTAAAGTGTGATTAAAAAAAGAGATATACGTGATAAGTATAATGATTGTTAACAAATTCAAACAAAACAGTTAGACAGCCATCTTTTCAATCCACATTCACTAACTACTAAATTACCATTTAACAAGAAGTTTTTCATTGAATTTTATGCAAATTCAATCATAATTTTTAGCACAATTTTAATTATAAGTTGAATGTAGGAAAAATTAATTAAACACATTTACACACTGTGTTCAGAGTATGTTTCAAAATTCTCGAATTTTCTAGAATCTGATTGTATAATGTGTCTTGCTCATGGTATTGCACAACAATTAGTATTTGAAGTGATTAACTCTGTGATTGATTTTTAACACTGATTTGATTTACGGATGAAAATAGGATTACATTTTGCCATCATCGTATCATCATGCAGTTCATCACATCATCACAAAAATCATCATTTGTTTATTTACTATTAATTATAATATAAAAAGAGCTGTAAAGATTTTCATGCACAACTATTCCTTCAAACAGTAAATCAATCTACTTATGCTAAAGAGTAATTGTGGACGAAATGTTTACGATAATAACAATAAAACAAGTTTTTATGAATAAGGCATTGGTTAAAAATCTAAAACTGGCTTGGCTCTACTTATGGAGAATAAAGTAAGTTGTTAATGTTATTTAGTTTATTGTGTCTTCCTTATGTACTATGGAATTTTTGTTAAATAATAAATTTAAATAATATTATTAAATAAAACTAAAGATACTTTGCACCTGCACCGTATTTTATGACGGGTGGAGTCCACAAT
>JAQGAA010002447.1:0-12644 GCA_034696425.1 Isotoma viridis | reverse complement strand
GAAGTCAACAAAATGAAAATCAACTAAGTAAACTCAATACATAGTGAATTTACTAAACTTATCATCGTTATCGTTGATTTTAGATATAACACGTAATTTTCATGGAGGAAAAAATTGGCATCTTAAAATCTCTCTGGATAAACATTATGAATCTTATATCACAAAGCATACACACAAAAACGATTGAAAAAAGTACTTGAATGAACAAAGAATCATAGCTTGTACCAACCGTAATCCTTTTGTAAAATGGGATGTAAATGTATTAACTTTCTTATAGATTACAGAAGTGATGAACTAACCTTCATAGTGTCCGTTTCAAATATAATTGTTATTACCACCGTTATGAACTCCAAGGTATTTCTTTACACCGTGGTCATTGAGGTTTATCGGAACGGGACAAACTTGGAGTTCCTTTCATTTATATTTAATAAACCCATCAAGAAATTGTATAGATACTTAGCAACAAACTGAAAAGGTTCAGTTGAGGACTTGATAAACGGTTTTCAGCTCCACTTTCCGGAACGATGCTCACCTATAGTTACTTTTTAAATTCGGGTAGTCCATTCCTATTTAGTGTTCAAGTTTAATATACTTCTGCGTTCTGCATTAGTTTCCATCCAGAAGTTACATTCAAAATTACACATTAAGTTTTAGAATTTTCTCTTGTAATGCTGATTTATAATGAAACTGCTCCTTTGATGCCCATATCAAAACCGATCTGAATGTTTTGTCGTTCAGCACAAACTGATTAGAATCTCCATCAAATAATGTACTAGGCTTTGTTCACAGGGTTCACAACAAGTTATTGACAATAGAAGTCTCCCTAGCAAAAGCGTAACTGTATCATATCATAGTGTGAATGATAACTCCCCGTGGCTTACAAAGTTAATAAATAAATTAAAAGTGTATTTAGTGTATGGAGTGCGATTCACGACGTAAATGCATGCGACACTTCTTGGTTCATTATCCTTTTCAAAACTGTATTACTTACATATCAGTAGAATCAGCTGCTGTTCAGTTTAAGTTTAAGTCAGTCAATGAATCAACTGATTAACCTGCCGGCTGTTGTAATAAAATTTATTTATATAATAAACCACAAGGTCACTCTCTTTTTTATTTCATTAACACTGTTAAATTAATTTAGTCTACGTAGGCACACATCTTGTCCTTTCTGTAATAATATATTACAAGTTAAAATATAAATATTAGACAGTAGCTTAAAATGGAAACCAACTGCAATTAAAATTCATTGAAAAATAATTCAAAAACGGTTTCTTCTTATAAAATACAACTGACCTTTAACATTCAAATTATTACTATCACTATCACACGTAATCAGTAGCTAATTCAACCCGGAAGAAGTATTCCTCATGTTTCAAAGGCTATACTGCATTTACTTGCGTTTTTAAACCTTCAACTAGTGAATTTAATAACCATCCACACCTGAAATTTTAGCATAACATTCTTTGTACTTGGTAGGTAGCCAACAGCTAATAATAACAATAAACAATAGTTTTAATCATTTTTTTGTCATTAGCTCACAAGCTCGTGGTTGAACTAAAAAAGGACTTAATGTATAACAAATCAAATTGGCATGTTTTAACAATTCAATCATTTTTGTAATGCAAGTCATAGATAGCTCTGTTGATTCAAAATAAAACAGTAATGACAGTATTGTTTTTTTAATTTCTTCAAAGATTGAATGTTTATACTTTCTTTATACTGTTCATTCTTTTTAAAATTTCAGAAGCTTTAAAAACCCTCATTTGTTACAAAAGGTTTAATAATGTCCTTAAATGTAATAATATGCAAAGATTTTGCATTTAAAAGTCGTCAGTACCGTTAGAACCAATTTATACAATTTTTATAGCTGGTATCAGTTTTGACGCTTTTTGTGAGTGAAAGCTCAATTTAATGATGAAGGAAAGGGACGGAAATAGTGAAGAGAATATATGAGGATGAAATGGAGATTGGTGAGAAAGGGATGATCTGATGATATTATTAGTGGGGGAAGTGACAAGATTTGTCCAAAAGACAGGAATGATTTGACACGAGAGAGACTTTTTATCGTTTCATGGAAACCGATTCAGTGCAAGTAAGTAATGTAATAGGCAGAATGTCTTTTACTTTATGACGATTACGATTTCAATAGGATATTCGTATAGCAGAAAGACTACAGACAAATGAGGGATATGTTATAACACGTACAAAATATCTTCAAGATAGAGCATATAATATTTTCCTAAAGCTAGCTAGTATAACTGAAATACAAGCGTCACATTACCTATTAACAGGTAAAGCACCATCTCCCCATGAACACATCTTTAACCAAGTAGCGTATATATAGTTAATGGGCTTTCGGTAGAGATGACGAAGAACATAAAACGGTAGCTTTTACGTGACAATGAGATCGTGTCTCGATCTTATAATGTAATTGCAAATTTTTTGATAACTTGTCAGGTAGCTATACTCATCAAATGTATGAAGAATTCATAAATCCTATTTATTACATCTCATTCAATTTATACTTCAATTTTAATAATTTTAATCCAAATGCGAATTGCATTGTGATATGTCTACATATACATCAATGTATATTTAAATTGACGAAACCAAAGACATAAGGGTATTTATTTAAAAGAATTCGTATTAGTAACTTTTGAATAAAACTGGCCTGGCTTTTGATGTAGGTGCACTAGATTTTCAAAGCTCGAATGGGTATCCCTATCGATAAACATCTATTGTATAAATTAATAACAAAGGTTGATGCAAATCTAATAAATATGAACATATAAATGAATGGATGGAGAAGAGACTTTATAAGTTAGAAAGTTATACAAGTGGACAGAGGTCGTCTCTCTGTAATCCAAAGACATGAGAGAGTACAAGAAATTACTTGTAACTGGAGAAATGTTTGCATTTAGTCTTAAGTTGAGTAGACTGATGTGGCTCCATTATGAGCCATGAATCGTGGAGAAAACGGCTTCTCTGGCTCCCTTAGTTGGCCGGGTGCCTCTTGGAGAAGGAAAATGATAGAATATGATATGGCAAATAATACTCTCGAACCCATACTCTTCCAAACATAAAGGGCCAAATTATATAATTCCATTTCCCATTTCAAGATGTGATTTGTTGCCGACATAAAAGTCGCCTTACATCCTATTTCTTTGTGGATTGCCTAAACTTTCTCCATTCCTGGGACCTTCTCAGTCCATCATTTTACTACATCTTCCATCGCCCTCCTCTCTTATCAAACCTCTTCTTCTTCTTCGCCCTCCCTCTTTATTCTTCCGCGTATTATTATTATTATTATTACTATTATGGCCTATGTACTACTGTTACTCTACTACCTAAACTGCTATCTATCTATCTCAATGTACTACCCACCACACTTCTATCAAATAACTTTGTCATATCAAACCATATACCCGCATCACATCTTATGGCATATTACATACACCAACAACCATAATCATCCATGGTCTTTTCTAGAAATGCCACTTTCAATTTTTCACATTCACATACTTATTTTCTTTGTCTTTTTGCCATAATATAAAGGTTCTTGTCTTACTAGATGGTTATTCATTGCACTAGTAAATTGAAACTTTTCTGTGGGGTCATCCCATGTTTCTGTCAATGTAAGTCGCATTTTCTTTATCCTTTTCGATCTTTGCCAATAATTCTATCGTATCAGTTTAACTCAAACAATCCTCAGTACCATTTCTATTCTCATGGCTTCATTATTACTAAAGAAACTCGTATGTATGGAACATTGTTTTTCATGTACAGTACAAAAAATTTGTAGTTACACGTTTAACATTATAGAGACAGATGTAATTGAATACTCTTATCTTTAGTTATCATTGAATATCATATTGAATAGACACAATACAAAAAATAACTACACTGTACCATAAAAAGATACATATGCAGTCTTCTCCAACAAAAATACAAATGCGGGCATCAAGTTACCTTTATCTGTACCTTCTTCAGCTAATTTTAAGCTTTCGTACTCTACCAATCTGTTCCTAACTGTTTTCATACGAGTTGAGCAGGATGCACAAGCATTTAATAAGAAATTCACACTTTCTCCCTCATTTATAAAATTCTTAAAGAAAGATATAAAACATAGAATTGCTACTGTAATGCAACCTTCAGTATATATTTGGTAGAGATTGAATTAAGCACATACGTATTAGAAGTTTGAGAAAGTATCCAAGTTGCGCTCGTTTAAAGTGTTTGAAAAAAAAATGAATTGGGTATGAATGAATGAATTTTAGGAGTAAGTCAAAGAAAAAAGTCTGTAAGAGCCGAGGGAGACATAAGTTTAGTGATTGTTGGGAGTCGTTTGCTGATGACAACACATGGAAAAGAAAGGGAGTGATATTTAAGTCTGAAGAAAAAAGAAAGTTTTCCTATAATTTTTTCTAATTTCGTCCCATTTGAAAACTAATTTTTACCGTTTGGAATCTCATCCATAATGTGACATATTGAGTCTCATTTTTTCATTTGCACACTTTTGTTCTTTCTGTTTTAGCCTTCTTTTTTTCGCTCTTCTATTAAAATGAAATAAAAAATGGGCTCCCCTTGTCCCCTTTCCTCTCAATGCATTTTTTACTCGCTTTTTTTTTCATCATCTTAACTCATTTCATTCATCTCATTCCAATCCAATGCACAACCCGTCACTTTCTTTAAATGCAATTCCAAAAGATATATATATATATATATATATATTTCATTTGTGTACTTCCTCACGCATATTTTTTCATATTAGGGAAATTACTCATCTGTTTTAATCTAATGACTGATTTTTTCTAAACTGTCAGCTATATAATAATTCGTATGCCTTTTCTCATAAAAAACATTGGAAATGAGAGATTGAGCAAATGCTTCTTGGCTGTTTTTCTTAGATGATGTTAGCATGTGTTGATGCGTCGAATGGGCTGGAGGGGGTGGTGCTTTTTATAGTTGGTTAAATCGACTTAAATTCAAATTTATATATAAATTAGCTTCCGTGTTTTAATATGTAACAAAATAAGTGGGGACCCCAATTCATTTTTTATTATTTCTTATTGTAAAAAAGTTTGATGCTTTGCGATCTAATTTTACATAAATTTTTTAAATTATTCGTTTAATTTTAAAAAGATTCTAATATTTTCACTAAAATACGATCAGAAGCTATTAAAAGACAAAAAATCCTGTAAACAACGTTTTTGTTATTTTTGTACTTGTACCTATTTTTAGTTTGTTATATGTGAATAATGGTCCAATACAATATGATGGTCTTGCCAATGAAGCTAATACACTAACATGATACTTGTGCATATTATAAAAACCAGACTATGCATAAAACACAATTTTATACATAGTTGAAAATTCAATATTTCCTCTACCTCTTAATTAAGAATTAGTTAGATTCACACCTCCTTACAAAAATATCAGAAAATGCGATTGATTCCACACGAGAACTTCCTTTAAAGAACGAAATTGCTCAAATAGCAAAAATCCAAGTAACAAGAGATTTCCAAGTCTGAAAATAAAATTCCCTTTATTTACACCAAGAATTTTTTTAATATCTCAACTTTTGCGTAGACCATTAACGGCTTACGGTTTAGAGTATTCAGTAAGTTGAGGTTTCTTTAGTAATTAGAAAAAAGACTTGGATTTCTTTAATTTATGCGACTAATTTTGATGACGGCGTTCCATTTTTTATTAATACATCCCCACAATTCCCTATCAACCCGAGTTTTTCCCACACTGCAGTGTCGCCTCTAAGTTTCAGTTTTAGCTGGAGCCAGGAGCCAAATCCTATGTTAAATTCATTTAATATCTCATCCACCCTTTCTCGGTTTCCACTTCATTTGACATTTCTTACCGAACTTTTCCCCAGGATATTTTTTGCCTCGGCGGTGAGACTACATCGATTGCTCTGAATTCACTGTCAACAACCTTTCCTTAAGTAATCAAATATAAGATTTGATTTCGGATACAACTTTATCCGAAGAATGAAGTGATACTTGTTTGGATGAGACGGAAAGAGATGAGATGGAAAATAATTGTTGAAAGAAATATATTAAGAAGTTTCGTTTTGCAAGACTAAAGACTATTGGAGCGTGAGTAAATTTAAAATAGATTGCCATGCTATTGTATTACTAACTGAAGAAAGGACTTTGTTCTTAGATGGATTGAATTGGTTGATGATACTATTTGTGTACTATTACTACTTTCTTTAGACTTAATACTCTTTAGTCTACTCTAGTCAACTCAGCCATGCATGCATGAATCCATGTACTCTTTTACATTAGACAGATACACTAAAAAGTTTTCCTTGTTTCGTTGTTGATGGAGATGAAGGAAATGAGGCTGAACATCTTAGAACATGTAAGGAAAGCAACGAGCACACCAGAGTAGTTTTACTAGTGGTTATGTTTAATAAATGGAAGTTTTTTATCCTTGACGTGACTTGAGTGTAAAGATCTAGTAATGTCAGAAGATGGGATGGTAATGTGGGGGCAAATGGAAGGAAATTATCATCCACAGTCTCTTCCTCTTGATGAACTTTTAAACGTGTTGAAAATTGTGTTTCCACGACCGGATGAATGCAGATCCTTTCCTACGCATTATTTTTACTCAAATATATTATTTTTTGATTTTGGAGAATGGATACAGAAAATATAGGTGAGTTGGAATATAAAAAATCTATTTTAAATAATTGACAGGAATGCAATATTACATAAATTACCTATTAGCCTTTTTGGTTTTATTTAGATCAAAATCTAAAAATGATAAATTGAAGACGTACTAATAAGCTTTTGTCGCTTAAAATAATTTTTTTTTTCAACCAAAGAGTTTTACTTATAATTCTGAAAACTAAAAGTGCTTTCTAGTTTGACTCATCTCTTGAGTTTTTGTGGTAACTAAATGCGATGGTCTGAACCTTTAAATTTGTGAGAGAGAGATATGAGCTTTATTCAATAGATTGAATAACGAATGTAGAGAGAAAGCAAATAGAAGAGGATAGAGAGGCAAAGCTCAGAAGATTGTTCAGTTGTAAAGATGAAGCCAAAGGGTTCCATTAAAGACGGTCGAGGGCTGAGAGTGTTGCCCAAGATTGCGTGAAAATGTGCTCTTTATATGCACTTGAGGAGATGGGTGAGGTTGTATTCCTGTGGTCACAGTTGTTGAATAATACCAATTTTATAGTTGCAAATTCAAGTCAGGATCCCATACAAAAGTAACCAAATGGGGCAGGCCATTGATCATGGAAAGGCTTTGAGAACCATTCGTGCTCTTCTTCAGTTAGTTCAGTTCTATATCTTTAAGAAGAGGACATTTGGCTTCGTCCTTGCTTTTCTGTGTACTCCAAGGATTCAGTCTGTCTCTTGTACACCCACAAAAATCGACCTCTGGGACGTCCACCAAGCGTCTTGGACCCTACACTCCGTTTACATGTCCATATGCATGCATCCTATTCCATCTCTTAAGATTTCACCACATTTCCATCAGATGTGACTGAACCCAAAGTGGTCGTAGTAGTTTGGACTCAGGTCTTTCCCATAAATAAATCCTTTTCTATTTCTTTCTCTCTCTCTCTCTCATACACACAACATCTTTTGGAATAGATCGTATGTGAGAAAAATATGGAAATGAGTAAACTAGTAGTCTGTTGCCTTCTACTCTCCGCCACCACCAGTCTCATATTCCTCTCTCTTGAAATTTCAGACTATCACATAAATTGAAACTTATGGATATGGGGTGAAGATACAAGAAATGTAGTTGCATTTTTGAACTGCAAATCGAGGCAATACTTACATGGACCTCACGCATTCAGATGTGCTCAGAGAATATTGATATCCCTGGGTCAGTCCGATAGAAAAATAGCTTTGTCTTATTTTATTCTTTCTCTGACTTGATTTCCCTGAAATCATATATACTACATACTGTATTGCACATTAGGCATGCTATTAAGGTACGAGTCGTAAGGAGTATTCTTTGGTCTAGTCGAACAAATCGTTTTACCCAGGCTTTCTCTCGGATGTGTCTAAAAATGTTAACTGACTTTTCCCATATAGCTATGAAGAAATAACTCTTCAATCTTGTTCAAGGAACAGACATACATCTAGCAATTGGCTTCATCTTTTTAAAAGGACGAAAGGGTCTATTTTTACGCAGAAGTATTTCAACAGTTCACTCAGATCTTGAATAAAGCCAGGCATAGAAAATCTGTCTTTGTAGCTGATTACATTTTCGCCATCATTTTTCATGTGCTTTCCTCGCTTCAACATACATGATATCCCATTATATAATACATCCTTGCTTTCCTTCCTACCTTTTTAGACCTGATTTACAGAGAAAGAGAGTGTGTTTTGCCCTCATCATGTATCGAATTTACATACTTCAAACCTCTCTCTTTCATATCCTTCACTTTCAACTCTCAATGTATTCTTATTTCCATGCAAGTGTGGTACTCTCTCATGGCTCTTACTTTGCATTAGATGATATTGGAATACCATAGTGAGAAGTACATACTGACATCATGGCCTAAAACGTGCAGTTACTAAAGAAAAATTGAACCTAACTTAAGCTGTTTAGCTCAATCTTTCAAAATGGTACTGCTTTTGCTTTATAAATTTCCGACCAAATATTGTTCAGTTACTTCCAATGGTCTCCCTTATTTTCATTCTTATTGATACTGCTAGAATAAGATCGACCTCATCAGCATCTGTGACATGAAGACTCTCCATCCATCTAACATAATGAGACAATTCCATGGCCCATTATATGGAAACTCAAATTCAAATTTCATACACAACATCATAATAATATCTAGCTCAAGAGGCTTCTCAGACAGACTTTTCACAATCCCTTCCGCCCATTACAGATTCCAAGTTGATGAGTTTTCAAACACTAGGAAATTCGATTTCTCTAAAACCTTTCATAATATAAGATAGTGCAATGTAAGATCACTCGCCACGATTGCTTTTTATTGGACCTGTCACGTTAGACATAATGCAAAAGATTTTGGTGTAGAAGATCATATCAGAACAGGATATATGTGGTAGAAAAAAAATGAATTTCGAAATTACACAGGAATTTAGACTAGGAATTTTCGACGGCTTTTTAAATTTAAAATTTGGAAGTTTTTAAAATTTCGTGTTTACAACAATGACAAGTACATTTTGAGAGTGCTAATGCGTTACTCAACATTTTTCCAAGGATTTTTGTCCTATCATATTAACTCCCGAAATTGAATAGGCATATTGTATTCCATTTCATTCCTGACAAACAAAATGGAAGATTCTCTCGAGATTTAATAGTATGTTTTGAATTATTTATACGCTGTTTGAAGAAATCTAACGATAATGGTAATGTTGTAGTTACATAGAACAGAAGAATCAAAAAACTAATAAAACACAGTAATTTACTTCTTTAAGTTATATAGGAAAAATACTGTAATAGAAAATTCTAGTGAATCCTATATTGACCTACTAAATGTCTAAACAAGATTTCAAACTCAAATAAACTTTTAAGCCACAATCCATCATTCTATCCTTATGCATGCCTGTATCACGTATCAGTATATCAGGGTTAAATAAAACCTTAAAAGAAAAAACGATCTCATATTTGAGCATGTAGTGGCAATTTCACGGCGTTTTTCAAGTTCTTTACTAGGTGATTTTGAATTAAACAAAAATAGGTATACTAAAACTATAAACACATACTATCTAAGAACATACAATAACCAATAACGACGGCGATTCTCTTCTTATAAGCATTGGGAGCAACGGAAGTGGAAGGGTCGGTAAATGACTATTTAATGGAGGCTTTCGTTTTGGTTTACCATGTATCACAAATCTATTGTAATACTTCTGTTATATAATCCCTACACAGGCAAAAGTGCAAGCACTTGTCTGTCTGTCGGTCAACAAATATGGCTACTTAAAGGGGCGTAACTATTACCGTATATATATCCGTATAACTTTTGTAAATCGCAATCTTTGATATAATTTACATTTTAAAGTACAGAAGTCCCTATTCCCACATTTTTTGAATTGTAATTAAACTCTCAAAAACACCCCAACCCATATCTATAATTAAAATCATAAGACCCCCACTCCGTAAAATAGCCAAGTATTTACATTTAGATGTTATTATTATGAGAGCCTAATAATTAAATAGATACAAGGATCAAGGGTTAGGGATTATTGTACGGTATCAAAATCTCAGCGCATTTTTTTACAGAAGTTGTTCCCATTAACTTTAAAACACTATGTTTACTTTATGAATTGTTATTGTTTATTCTTGAGAGTTCAAAGTTGGGACTCAAAAATGAGTTCAACTCATATTTGGGGTGACATCCTAGGCAAGGGGGGCTTGGGGGTTCCTCAGAGAAAAAAATATATCTGCTTATAATATAACCAAATACGATGCTAGGTTAAATTCAAGATTTCTTTGAATTACATATTCAATTAAAACATAAATTACATAATATAGATATTAGTGGCATTTTACACTGGCCCGAAGAAACCCCAAAATTTGGGCTTGCACGCTTCTCGTTTATAATACCTATTACCCAAATAGTGTTTGAATTGGACATAAAGATATAACTATCCTGCCAAATATTTCTTTCATATCAAAGAACCACACAACTGCTGTAGCACAATCAACAACCACTTGGGGTAATTTTTTCCTCATTTGAGGACCAGTGTTGAAGAATTTGTTGTGGAGAAAGTGAAAGTCCGTTTGTGTACAGTAGTAACCCTTGTTTATTCTCCACTTAAGTGGACAGAAACCAGAAGTTGCTTATTTCCTTGGGGTTTTTCATCCTTTCAAAGCAAAGATGATATGTGAAAATGTGATGTATTTTTTGTCTGCATTCATATTAGACAAGTCACGATTCTGTATTTCGTATCACTCTTAAGCGTCAACGAAAGTAGCATCCGTATATATTCTTTTATATAATTTATATTGTAACGTAGCATTGAAAACAGAAAACAAAGATGTATTCCCCAGACCAAGGATCTCTTTCCTGCATTCTAACAATCTTGACACAATACAATTTCTATGCTAATGTATTTTCAACACTCTACAAGGCATTTTACCCCCAACCATAATTTAAAAAAATGAATCTGGACAATATAGTGGACTGTGGTTCTCACCATGCCATAGTCTCCAATTTTGTACATTTACCGTTCGAAACAAAAATAGTTAATGAGTATGTTTGGAGTTCTTCTTTATGTCTATTCGATTTACAGCTTGAATTGGAACACAATTATTTTAGTAACCAGGTAGAATGCTCTAAAAGGTGGTAAAAAAGAATGGGGTAAAGCTTGCTTGTCTCAATATATATACAGTTTTTCTCAAGTGAAGAACAAAATATTCAATAGAAAAACAATTTTACTCGCAAGAAAAGCGCTTAATGTACATGAACATAGGCTTATTAACTTATTTGGTGAACAAGTTTCCACAAAAAAGTGTAAACTTTTCTAAATTGTAGTTACAACAAAATAAGTTTCATAAAGCTTATGTACAGAAGAAAATAGATCCCACTTTCATTACACAGACAGTCAGTTGAGAAGATGAGATGAAATGAACCTCGATGAAAAATATTTGTAAAACACAGACGGAAGGGAATTAGATAGCTAAATATGCTATGTAGACAAGGGGCAATGTATGGACTGATTCCTTGCCATATTTCAATCAATTTGCCCTTGTCACAGCCTTAATTTAAAGAGGATTTCATAGCTTTGCGAGTCTAAATCCCCTACAAAATTACACCGAAATTTCTCCCGATTGAAGTTACCACTAGACCAATGATGAACGAATGCATGATGTTATATTTCTCTTAAGCCTCGTTCCTTTCTTCAATGATACAGTTCGGGAAATTGTAGCTTAGGGATGAGATGAGAGTGAGAGGTGGTGAGAGAATTGAAAGGATTACCCTCGTCACGTATCGTTACATGGAAATTAATAAATGAGATTGTTACCTTCCCACCTGTGAGTGAATACGTCTATAATGGAAGTCACTTTTTAGGGTAAATCTACTAATTCAGACATCAAATGAGCTTAAAATACTTACAAATATTATTGGATACATTGAAGAAATCTTCAAACTATATACTCATAAGATTGAGACTAGACAGATTGTATGACTATGAAGTACTATCAATTCTTTCCCGAAATTCTGATTTTATAGTCATCAATACATCAATCATTCATCGCCAAATAAATTTCTCTAATTATTCTTACGCATGAAATTTGTTTCTAAGAATTATGTAATACCCTAATAGGTGTTCAAAACTCTGAAGAACCTAATTGAATAGACATTATCTAGCTGATAGCTGTATGATGAGGAATATAAAGAGATGACTTGGTTATAAATAAGCCGTTCATTACAGTTTTAGTTATTTTATCCGCCCCTTGTTACAATTTTGTGTCTGCGACAGCCTGTATACATTATTTTCCATTCTTTAGAGAGTCATTCTATAGCTTGATAGGTCATATCTCGAAATATACTTTTATTTACTTTTTGTATCGTTTCAACTGTCTAAACTACAATCTCCTTTGAATAAAATATACTTCATGTAAAAAAGCAATAGTATAAAATACATTAATTAGCACGCACAATTGATAGACTGTTTTTA